>CM064504.1:22963578-23221129 GCA_032716605.1 Paralithodes platypus | reverse complement strand
GACGTTACGGGTACATGTGTGTGTGCGTTCATGTTGTAGGCGTGGTCATAGGGAGTGTCCAGTCTTTTCATTGGCACCAAATTCAAAATGTGATGGGGGAGGGGAAAACCGAGGTTATAAAGGAGGCAGGAATGCCCAGGACAGGCCTTATTCTCCTCCTGCCCGACCCCAACGAGATAGTCCAATTTTGTTGTGCCCGCGATGAATGGGTCGGCAGGGCTGCGAGGGCACCTCGTGCCCTAATTCAACCATAATCAGGTGAGTCCAATTCAGTTAGACAAGTGTCAACGTTGATTGAGATATCCAGAGTGATTTGTGGTGGTGAGAGTGATGTGTGGTGGTGTGCTTGTGTGCGTTGGCCAGTCACAGGACTGAGCCAGACCGTGCACATGGCCAAGGTTGTGACGCCGACCGAATTAGCTTATGCTATGGCCGAGAATGGCAGGTGTAAGCATGACCCCACAGAGGGCTTGCTAAAGGCTAGGGATGCCCAGGGCGACATAGTTCTCCTTGCGGCGATATCCCACTGATTTAGCTATGCACGTGGCCAGGGGTGTGTGTGGATGTGTGCGGGTGTGGTGAGTGACGCCGTAACGCTTAACCCCACAGAGGGTGAGGTTACCGCTAGAGGATAGTCGGCTTGAAGGGCTTGTCGTACTGCCCGTTTTGAGACCCTTTAATTAGGCAACTCTCATTAGTCTAGCGAGTCACGTGTGTGTGGATGTGTGCGGGTGAGTGAGTGACGCCGTAGCATCTTAACCCCACAGAGGGTGATGGTTAACGCTAGAGGAGTGTCGGCTTGAAGGACTTGTCGCACTGCCGTTTTGAGACCCTTTAATTAGGCAACTCTCATTAGTCTAGCGAGTCACGTAACTGAGGAGGTGAGTGAGAGAGAGAGTGATGAGTGTGATTGACGGGTACTGTGAGTGTGGGAAAATCTCGTACCTTATTCGATCATGCGGTCATTTCCTGGGCGACGATATCACAGTAGACTAAAGGGTTGGTTGATGTGAGATTTCGTGTGACAAGCAGTAATCAGTATAATGATTTGGGGTAATCTTAGGGGTAGTTATAATACTGGGTAATTGTATTTAGGTAAGTGGATTAGATAAGTGGGTTAGATTGAGTGGCTGAGTGTGTGAATGAAATTGTCTCGTTGATAAATGCAATTTCAGTGTCGCTATTCAATAAAACCATTTTAGTAGGAATGTTTGTTTCTTTAATTCTTACTAACTTTAAGAATATAATTATTATCAATATATACCTATCATTACAATAAATCCGTGTACTCTATTATCCCGCAAGCTGGGAACTGCAATTTTCTTTTCAAATATATTACTGCATCGAGTCAGTATAGATATAAATGTATAGCATGTTCTGGGACTTTTGTTGCCATAATTTCACAAGGGATATTTGTCTATTTTTGATCTAAAGTAACGACACTATCAATTATAGGTTTTATTTCCTAGATAATGGGCAAGTGTTACAGTAACCTATTAGTCTTATGATCTATTACAATTGGCGATCTGGACAGGATTACTATTACAATTGGCACCGGGCATGATCAATTACAAGTGGCGACCGTGATACAGGACCAGTTTCTGATGTAGATGTACCGGATAATGAAGGATTTGTTGTATAATTGTGTTCATACAAAAGTAGCCCCACGCGGGAAATTTTCTTTTCTTTTTTTCTTTCCCCTCGTGGTCAAGTCACATCCTGGGAGCGTCGGTGAACCTCCTTGTGTAAACAAGTGAATTCCTTTTCCCATCGCTCGCGCGCCCCACATTGTTTCATATTTAGTTCTACGATTCGCTTTGAGAAGTAATTGTGTCCGATAATTTTTGTTTGCTTGTCTATAATTGATCTCTGTTGATTTTTTGTTGTGATTGTCGCTGTGATTTTATGCCATGTGAATAGTTTCCTTTAATTTCGTTCGTCATACGCAAGTGCTGTGATCGATCGTTTAAGGATAGAGGGAAGTGTTGTAATCCGATTGAGTCGTTGTTGTTTCTCTTATGCCGGTGTCATAAATCTTAGGCAGTAGGTGTTATGTGGAATAGTTTCCTTTAAATTCGTTTATCATACGCAAGTGCTATGATCGATCGTTTAAGGATAGAGGGAAGTGTTTGTAATCCGGCCGAGTCGTTGTTGTTTCTCTTATTCCGGGATCATAAATCTAGACAGTTTCAGTTATATGGGTCAGTTGTGTGTCGGGCCAGATTTGTTTGTTTTCTTTGATTGTACTATTCCTCTCTTAAATATCTGTTGTTCCTTGTCAAGGACAAGAGGGAGAGGGAGGAACGAGCATTGGATAGGACGAATACTAAATAAGTGAGGGATTGCGTAGCAGCAAGGGTTGGGATAGAAAGGGAAGACCATAGGAAAAGTTAGAGGAGACAGAGAGAGCGTCAGAGGAGGCTCGATCCTGCTTAAACTTGGGAAAAGTGTCGGGGTAGTGATGAGAGGGTAGGCCTGCGCAGCTTAGGCTCGCGGAGAGTCTGGGTGTTGTGATGAATAGCAACAGTGCATATTGCTAGCCAGCATCAGGTGAAAACTCGGGAAGGCCATCGTTGAATGAGGTCTGGGGCGTAAGTCGGGTTAAATAGTGGGGAGACTGATGATAGAGGGAGTCAACAATAAGTAGCGTGATATATAATACGGGAGGGGAGGGGATGGAATGTTGTTTGTTCGCTTTTATTCTGCCGCTTCCAAATTTTATACAGGTACTGAGTCAGCCAGGCGTTCGTCGGGAGATTGGAGAACCCACGGCAGGAATCCTGGCCCTCAAGAAACGACGCCCAAGGATCCCTCATCAAGTCAAAACAAATGTTTATACCCAGCAGTCCATAGAGTTGAGCCGATTTTTTGTTTACACTGTTACTTCACATACCTCATTTAAACCGTGTCTCACAACATCTCTTTTTACATGACATTAGCTGAGCTTAATTGTGTGTTCATTGTAAATGAGTGGGCAAAGCCACTAGTTTTCACTGTAAAAATAAGTGGGTTAACCACAGGTTTATGTCGCTGGCCGTGAATGAGACCTCAGGAGTTTTCCCCTTTCAGTAGAAATGTTAACGTAAATGCAAAGGGGTTTTTTCTACTCAAGGGCGATCATTAATGCACCAGCGACAGGTTAGACTCACACTACAGTATGGAAGACACTATGAATGACACCTGAGTGATTTTAGCAGAGCAAAATCAATGTTAGTAGGGGGGAATGTCACGGGTCAGACCGTGACTGTGATTATATACTATAGGGTTAGCTATATTTCTCGAGCGCGGGAAAAATTGGGGAGGCGGGAACAGCTGTAGGGAAAGGGAGAGAAGAGAGGTGGAGGCACAGGCATAGGCCTGTGTACCGCTAGGCACCTCGCGTACATGTGTGCGTGTGTGCGTTCTTGCTTGTGAGCGTGGGTAGGCCGCCGTTACGCGTACATGTGTGTGTGCGTTCATGTTGTAGGCGTGGTCATAGGGAGTGTCCAGTCTTTTCATTGGCACCAAATTCAAAATGTGATGGGGGAGGGGAAAACCGAGGTTATAAAGGAGGCAGGAATGCCCAGGACAGGCCTTATTCTCCTCCTGCCCGACCCCAACGAGATAGTCCAATTTTGTTGTGCCCGCGATGAATGGGTCGGCAGGGCTGCGAGGGCACCTCGTGCCCTAATTCAACCATAATCAGGTGAGTCCAATTCAGTTAAGACAAGTGTCAACGTTGATTGAGATATCCAGAGTGATGTGTGGTGGTGAGAGTGATGTGTGGTGGTGTGCTTGTGTGCGTTGGCCAGTCACCAGGACTGAGCCAGACCGTGCACATGGCCAAGGTTGTGACGCCGACCGAATTAGCTTATGCTATGGCCGAGAATGGCAGGTGTAAGCATGACCCCACAGAGGGCTTGCTAAAGGCTAGGGATGCCCAGGGCGACATAGTTCTCCTGCGGCGATATCCCACTGATTTAGCTATGCACGTGGCCAGGGGTGTGTGTGGATGTGTGCGGGTGTGGTGAGTGACGCCGTAACGCTTAACCCCACAGAGGGTGAGGTTACCGCTAGAGGATAGTCGGCTTGAAGGGCTTGTCGTACTGCCCGTTTTGAGACCCTTTAATTAGGCAACTCTCATTAGTCTAGCGAGTCACGTGTGTGTGGATGTGTGCGGGTGAGTGAGTGACGCCGTAGCATCTTAACCCCACAGAGGGTGATGGTTAACGCTAGAGGAGTGTCGGCTTGAAGGACTTGTCGCACTGCCGTTTTGAGACCCTTTAATTAGGCAACTCTCATTAGTCTAGCGAGTCACGTAACTGAGGAGGTAAGTGAGAGAGAGAGTGATGAGTGTGATTGACGGGTACTGTGAGTGTGGGAAAATCTCGTACCTTATTCGATCATGCGGTCATTTGCTGGGCGACGATATCACAGTAGACTAAAGGGTTGGTTGATGTGAGATTTCGTGTGACAAGCAGTAATCAGTATAATGATTTGGGGTAATCTTAGGGGTAGTTATAATACTGGGTAATTGTATTTAGGTAAGTGGATTAGATAAGTGGGTTAGATTGAGTGGCTGAGTGTGTGAATGAAATTGTCTCGTTGATTAAATGCAATTTCAGTGTCGCTATTCAATAAAACCATTTTAGTAGGAATGTTTGTTTCTTTAATTCTTACTAACTTTAAGAATATAATTATTATCAATATATACCTATCATTACAATAAATCCGTGTACTCTATTATCCCGCAAGCTGGGAACTGCAATTTTCTTTTCAAATATATTACTGCATCGAGTCAGTATAGATATAAATGTATAGCATGTTCTGGGACTTTTGTTGCCATAATTTCACAAGGGATATTTGTCTATTTTTGATCTAAAGTAACGACACTATCAATTATAGGTTTATTTCCTAGATAATGGGCAAGTGTTACAGTAACCTATTAGTCTTATGATCTATTACAATTGGCGATCTGGACAGGATTACTATTACAATTGGCACCGGGCATGATCTATTACACCATCCAAACGCTGTTTTCACTTGTTTTATTGTTGTAACAGGTTAATAATAATAATAATAATAAGCATGTTACTTATTTCTCATAAGCGCCAATTTTTCCGAAGAATTCACTAGCGCTCGGAAAGAGAAAGAAAAAAGAACAAAATCAATGCATCAAAAGAAGGCTTATATACAACACACATTTAACAATCACTAGCAGTGGCAAAACAGCCTAAACTCTATAGCCATCTGCCATGACACCTCTCTCAAGATCATAGCTTCTCTCAAAGAGAAAAGTCTTAAGGTGTCTCTTGAAGCATTCAACAGAACTCAGTTGTCTCATGGACAGCGGCAACCTGTTATACAACCTCGGAGCCATGTAGGAGAATGACCTCTCAAAGAAAGAAGACTGCTGGAAAGCCCTTGGTTCATCAAGACGAAAAGGGTCATTGTCATGACGCACAACTACACCATGGTGTGCCGGTGGGCGCCTGAGCAGCTCCGCAAGGTACCTAGGCTCACCAAATTTGAGAACCTTAAAAGTCACCAAACACAACTTAAATTCTATTCTTGCTCTTACTGGCAGCCAGTGCAGTTCTATGTGAAGAGATGTAGTAGGAGTTCTAGGTGGAACACCAAAAATGAGTCTTGCGGCCCTGTTAAGAACAGACTGAACTTTCTTTAAAATATAATTTGGAAGACCCACCAACAGGGCATTGCAATAATCAACACGAGAGAAGACCAATGAGTGAACCAACGTCAGGAGGCAACGTCTGGTTATGAACGGCTTCACCAAATAGAGATTTCTGATGTGCAAGTAACAACTTTTAACTATCTGGTTTACATGCTCTTTGAAATCTAATCGGGAGTTCACATATACACCCAGATTTCGAACCTGTAGAGTTGGCCGGTCGCAGCTGAGATCCACCCACATTGATGGAGAGGGCACCTACTATATCATCAGCTCTTCTATTTCCTCGGATGATGAGAATATCAGTTTTACCATCATTTAGTTTAAGTTTTCTCGCTCTCATCCACTTCTTGATATCAGACATCAACAATTCCATCTTACTCCGTATATCAACTATATTTGTGATTCTCACATAAATCTTAGGTGTCATCTGCATAAAAGTGAAAGGTGACATTATGTGCACGAAGCAGAAGAGACAAACTGCTGATATAAATTATAAATAGGATAGGACCTAAAACTGATCCCTGCGGAACACCATACTGCAGGGGTGTCGAGTCCGAGACCATTTGATTTACCATCACACTCTGGGATCTACCTGACAAGTACGACCCAAGAAGCAAGAGAGCGGAGTCACGCACACCACAATCATAAAGATCACTCAATAACAACTCGTGATCCACTGTGTCAAAGGCCGCAGAGAGATCAAGCAAGACCAATAGTGAGGCCACACCATTGCAAATGTTCTCAACTAGATCATTATGTACTCTAATCAATGCTGTTTCAGTTGAATGATGCTGTCGGTAAGCAGACTGAAAAATTGGGATAGTTTCATTCTGCTGAAGTAGTGGTTGTAATTGGTCAAGTATCGCACGCTCTAATATCTTTGATATGAAGGACATGTTGGAGACAGGACGATAGTTCAACATGTTCTCAACATCAAGTCCAGGTTTCTTTAGAGTAGGTCGGAGTAGTGCATGCTTTTCAGAATGTGGGAAGCTACCTTCAGAGAAGCACTTATTAATTATTTTGGAAATAAACTCAACTGTGTGATCATAGACTCTTGGTAGCTTGGAAACATTTATGGGATCCAACGGGCAAAATGTTTTATTGAGGTTTCTTATGTAGGACGAGATCATGTCCACCTCTACTGAGTGAAAGGATGAGAGGACATTATTAGGAATGTGTCGGGGTTGGCGTACAACTGAAAGTTCTTCACCAACAGAAGCATCATCCAGTTCCTGTCTTATGCGAGTTATCTTGCCAGCAAAAAATGCCATAAAGTTGGCAGCCAACTCGGCATCGGGTACAGAAGGTCTTAAGCTGACTCTTGTTTTTCCAAGTAAACTGTTTACAATTGAAGCCATCCTCCTCTGGTCGTTACCACATGAGTCAACTTTTCCCTGATAATACACTTTCTTTTCATCTTTGATTGTGTGGACCACGGCTCTTCTGGCTGACAGATATTGCAACCATGTAGAGTCTGTTTTATTTTTCCGCCATTCACGTTCAGCTCTTCTACGCGCTCTTCTAAGAAATTTAACTCGAGTGCTATACCAGGGTGAATCATCTCGTACTATGATTTTCTTCTCTACTTCTGGACAGTGATGATCGAACACTAATTTAAGTGCATTTCCATGTACCTCCACCAGCTCATCTGAAGTAAGGTTGGAAGTATCAATACTTCCCAAGTACTGTTTTACTTCACTGCTAGCCAAATTTTGGTCTGTATTTTTATAATTTCTAAATCTGATTACTATTTCATGTGTGAGTGGCTTAGGGAAATCAAAGCTGAAAGTAATCAAAGCATGATCAGAGATATTAGGGTCAGCATTCTCAACATCAACATCCAGAACACCACCACAACCCACAGGAGAGAAAACCAAGTCAAGGGTGTGTCCTAAAATATGAGTTGGGTGGGACACATGGTTTACAAAATTGTTCTGATCAGTCAACTCAAGGAACTCAGGAGAGAATGGCTTCAGATGAGGGCTGTCAACCCAGTAATTAAAATCTCCACATATCAAAAGTCTTCCGGTTTTAGCAGAAAATTCCTCGAGAAACTGCCCAAACTCTTCCATAAAACCCCTATCTGTGCCACGATGGCCAGGCCTATAGACAACTGCCATTCTTAGAATTTGTTGATGGAGTTTTATTTCCACTTCCAACAGTTCATAATAAAGAGGGGCTGGGTTATGGCTTATTTGCAAGATATTCACCAGAGATGTGGAGTAGACAACTGCCACTCCACCACCCGGATGATCTCCCCTAGGCCTAGGAACATTTATTATGGAATGGGTTTTAGGCAATGCCGCCTGGATAATATTCAGATCTGACTCGAACAACCAGGTCTCAGTGAGACATAATACATCAAGGTTACGTTCATCCAAGATCTCGCAAATATGATCCATTTTGTTACGCAAGGAACGAACATTCAACAGACCCAGTTTCAACCGGCTCCCTTGTGCATTTTTCATTTTTTTGAACCTACAAAATTGGTGTTTTCAATAACTTTATTTCTCTGAGCTGTCATTAGAGGACAATTTCTACTTGAGGCGAAATGATTTGGCGGCTCCGTAACTGATGTGGAGCTAATACAATTTATACATTTGGGGGAAGTCTTGTTGGTGCAGTCTTTTGAGTTATGAGTACCGGCACAGAAGTTGCATTTTGGATCCTCATTTTTCCGATAACACCTGTCACTGGTATGGCCAAAGCCCTGGCAATGGTAACATTGTGTTACCCAGAAGCGATCGTATGCACGACATCTCACAAGTCCAACATACACAGAATTGCCATCATCCACAATGGAAGAGCGTATTTCAGGTGACATTTTTACTACCGCAGTCTTTGTGTGTGCATCACTCTTTTGCTTGGTGAATAGTAAATTCATAGCTAAGCCATCGTCGACCAGGGACTTTATTCTTGGGTTCTTGTTGAGGATGCTGGGAATGATCTCATTATCCTCAGCGTCATTAGCAATACCTACCAGAGTCATTTTTGGCATCATCTTCTTTGGTTCGGAGACACTGAAGGCACTGTCCACCCCCAAACACTGATTGATGGCCCTCCCTGCATCTTCTTTGGCTTTCTTGGATGGAAGTCGTACCACCAGTACACCTGAATCAGTTCTAGTTAACTTGTTAACCGGAACCGAAGCCAAAGCAGTCTCGATTGCCTTTGTATCTGGTGGGCTTACTGGCTCGGAGGATCGGTCTTTTGGCTTCACTACCAGGACCTGATGGTCCCAGACAGTTTTTTTCTTTCCACCATCTACCACCTCAGTGGTGCGTTTGGTCGGCTCCTTTTTGGTCTCTTCAAATGTTTGCTGAACTATCTTGGCAAACAAGGGAATGTCGGGGGCAGCAACTTTAGTCTCAAGGATATCCATTCTGTTACCAATACTGTACTCTCTATCTCCACAGCCACCGCAGCAAGGGCACCCTTCACTTCGTTTACAATGGCAGTCTTCACTTCACCAACTAGGGCAGCCGTCAGGTCATCCAAGGTCTGCTGACTAATTGCTGCGTCCTTTGCAGGTGGTATCGCAAACAGTGCAATGCCATTTAAATCCAGGTTTCTTCTTTGCAAGTACTCTGAGGTCCTCATCATCAACATTTATACAGTTAACGTGAAAATAGGTACCACACAAGTAGCAGCCCAGCGATTTGGCCTTGCCCACAACCTTCCCACAACTGCAACTCTGCTTGCCTGTACCTGGGACAGACCCCAGGTAGCGCCGTCCCCGTCAGTGCCACCACAATAGAAAACAATTAAAATGGAAAAGAAAAAAAGGGAAAGTGGTGTCTGCAAGGTCACCGCGGGCAGGTGGGGATCGACTTGGCTACCCTTTGGGGGTAGCCCAACCGAGATGCGTGGAAAGACCACGCACAGGATGGCAGATGTGTGTGGTGCAAAAACTTTAACCAATTTTGCACACTGTTTTGAGCTTATAGCAGTGACAATACAATACCTTTATAATCAACCTATAATAGGTGCATATGGATAAGTATTAATGCTATTTATGGTAAAATAAATATTTTAGTGATGGAAACAGCTCAAATACATGCGCACAGGCAGAGGTGAAGTGATATGTATATAATCATTGACAAAGGTTATTGTCTGAACAACAATATGAACAATATCTTGTAGAGTACCGTTATTTATAATAATAATAATTAGCTCTCTCAAATGGTACCAATGTTTACTCTGGCCCATAGGCTATTTAACCTTATTAATATACAGTAATTAAAACAACCATACACATTTCTAAGCAATGCAATGCAAATATTAATTTTTATCTTTATAACACATACTCTGGGTCTTCTCCTTGACGACCTAGATGTGTGTGAATTTTTAATTTAGTTTTTTATATTGTGTTGTGTTGTCCCTGTTCGGGCTCTGTCTCGAGTCAGCCACCTCCAGCTATGGGGTATGTGCCTGAGTATATACTGTACATACAAAGACAGTATGTATTGAGATTAATTGCAAAAATAATCATATTCATCCTGCGTACAATAGTGAAAATATTAATATATAAACTAAGCAACTGCACAAATACACTGACCTCTTCAATCTCCTGTATATTGTTGAGTAATGTGGTGTGGGTCGTTAAGTCATCTGAGAGCAGTGCCACCTTGGAGCTCCATTTGAACCCAACACGACCCAGACCCTGCAGGCTCTTCACCAGCACACTAATGCTCTCCTGGCTCAGCTGAAATATTTAAAACACACATACATAAAACACTGTGATAAAGGGATGTGAGATAAGGAGTTGCTGGAGTTCCTGTTTCTTCCACCTGATCTGCTTAGTGCCTAAGGAACTCGGCTAGTTCTCAGAAACTATTCCTCATCTCAACATTACACCACACACACATTACATTTTTCTACAGTATATACATAGCGTCAGTAAAGCTATATGGCTCCATATTTTATTCACTGATTTTTCTTATGGATTTTGAGTGGGTCCTCTGGTAACACAAGTTCCTTGCCTGGTTAACTTTGAATGGGGTCTTTTGCCTTGGAAATACAAAATGCAAGGATTACATTTATGTCTAGGATTGTTAAAATTGACAAGGTACTGATAATTTGTTTTAATTAACTGTATGCATGTGTGTACAGTATATTACATAAAATCATACCATAAATTACTGACTGTCAGGTAGAATAGAGAGGGTCGAGTCTTTGAAACTTTGGCACACTGTATGGTATCTATCTACTGATCCATCCACATCTCTCCCACTACCCAATACATACAACAGTACAACAAAGACTTGCCACAACACAGCCCCATCATGTCACCACTGTGGCCGATGTTGGTATAACGCTAACAGTGTTTCAGCAAGACTCAACTAAGTCCCCCTGAAGCACCTGCACCTGGCGAATCCGCACCACACCAGCCCCCAGTGCTACAACAAGGCAGCAACAAGAAATCACCGTAACTGCTACACACATACATACATATACATACTCACACATACATATACATACTGTACAGAGAGAGCAAGACAGACGGACCAGTTCCTTGAAAGCATAGAACCAGCCCAAATACCCCAAGGCAATCCCTCTACCACATGGTAGAGACCCCCTAACCCCCTGGGGGGTTACCTGATCATTATTACCACCTTTCTTATCAATACATTTCACTGGCTGGTATGTGTGATATTGAAAATGTACGAAGACTCGCAAACAGCAGTGAAAGTGAAAGGTATACAAAGCGAGGAGTTTACAGTTCGTGTTGGGAGTCCACCAGGGCTCTGTGTTGAGCCCACTGCTCTTTGTGATGGGTCTATAGGTGCCGTCTAGATTTTAGAACTCGGCTCCCTTGGGAACTGCTATACGCAGATGACCAGTTCTTGTGGCAGATTATCCAATAAGGATTTGAGGAGACAGGTATCAAGAGTATCAGTACGTACAAGCAGGCTTGGCTGGTTTGGTCATGAAGAGAGAATGGATGAACTAAATTGGGTAAAAAGATGCAAGTCCATGAATGTGGAAGGAGCTGCACCGAGGTGTAGACTTAGAAAGACAAGGGATCAGATCATACACTCTGATCTCATATTTTTAAACCTGACTAGCCTGTAACGCCACCATTAGCATAAGAGACAGAAACTGCACATCGCGTGGAGCACTCAGTCTTTAAAATTAAATACAGCAAAAGTCTGGTAATCTGGCATCCAATGGTTTGGAAAGGCTGATGGTTTGGAGTTTTTCATGCCAAGAATAAAATGGGTAAAAATTGGCAAATACCGCCGAAATTGCTGAGCTGAAATGTCCATTTCCACACCCACGCCAACCTTTCGGAGGTCCTGGATGCTACTCCACCCGCCAGTCCGCAATTATACACCACTCGGTACAGTTGTAATCATAATTCTTTTATAATTTTCGCATATTCTAACTTACGATGTCTCCCACCACCCCAGCGAGCTCGGGAAAGAAGCAGAAGCATGTGACTCTCTAACCATAGCCAAGAAACTGAAGATATTAAAGTGCACTGAGAAGGGTGAGAAAGTGACAAACTTAATGAGAGAGTATAATGTCGAACATTCAACAATCTCTGACACCAAGAAACAATCACAAGATTTGAATAAATATCTTGCTAGTGGATAGAATGGAAGTATGTGAGAAGAGATAAACCCTGATAAAACTGCACTTAAACAGTTGGAGGATGTTTTGTATAAGTGATTCTGTGGGAAACAATCAGAGGGGAAGCCTATTTTGGACTTATGATTACTGAGATGGGTAAACAGTTTTGTGACAACATGAACATTGAAACCGATGTGAAGTTCTCAGATGGGTGGATAAGAAAGCTGGCTCCATTGCTAGCATTAGAAGTGGCTGGGGAAAGTTTAAAAAGCTGCTGCCACTCCTAACCATGAGAGGGCTCCCACCCCACCTTAACCCTCCAGCCCCGGCTATGTATTATATATATATTCCCCGAAACCCGGGTGTTTTGGCCGAAAAACGTCTAGGCTAGGCTGCCGTATATTTGTTAATCTGACTGCTTCCCGCATTCCCACGCATCCCCAAGCGTAGCTGTGTTATTTACCTGTAGAATGGCGTTAAGTAGAGCTCTCTAAGCCAACTGGTTGATTTGTGATGATGATTTCATTGGAGATAACTTTATGGCAAAAACAGCCACTTTACACTACTTTTCGATACTTAACAACAACATACAGGCACACACGAACAAGCGACGCTCTCCTTCTTGTGGCCGGAGATGCGGGGCGTCGGTCCAGCCGGCTGTTGTTTACATGCGTCGGACCGACGCCTCGCACAAGAAGCTCACAGGCTTTCAACCACTGGGCGTTCAAGAGCCCTTCCGGGTACCTGTTATATGCTTTTTTATGGGCGTTCAAGAGCCCTTCCGTGGTGAGAGGGTTAAAGGGAAGGTGTATACCTAGTGTGTTAGGAGTGCAATGACCTATGCCTTGGAAATGTGGCCAGTTAAAGCGGAGGATATCTATAGAATAGAACAGAATGAGAAGAGAATGGTGAGATGGATGTGTGGGGTTAATCTCAGGGACGGGGTATCAACCGAGGAATTAAGAAGGTGTCTGGGCATTAGGAGTGTCATGGAAGTGATGCGCACAAGCCGACTTGGTTGGTTTGGACATGTGAAGGGAATGGATGATCAGAACTGGGTGAGGAAATGTCGGACTGTGAACGATGGGGGAGCTGCGTGTAGGGATAGACCTAGAATGACATGGGATCAGGTACTCGTCCGATCTCAAAATAAAGAACTTGACAAGAAAGGCAGCCCTTGACAGGGCCACCTAGAAAGCCGCCATTTGGGACGTGAGACTGTAACCACATTCCCTGTGGACAAAACGGTCTTTAAACTTGTATGTATGTATGACATAGGATTCAGAAGTTGGCTGTGTCTGGGGAGAATCGTTCAGCTTGATAATGGTGCTGCCAAGGATTGACCTCTAATACACCTGCAACCCACCTACAACTGCACTACACTTCATAGGTAAGTTAGAAAAATACCATCGTAATATTATCCTATATTTGTATATATTTGTTTTTCTTTTTTAGGTTTTTAGGGCCATTCAGAGGGCCCATCTACCAGTCCGGAATTATTGATACTCCGGAGGTCCCGATGTCCGGATTAAAAGACTTTCACTGTACTACCATCATACCATTCATACCGGTAGCCTACCTTATACTGATTAATATTAGATAATTTTATTGAGTTTAGGAAGGACACATAATAGCCAAAGAGTTTAAAAGTACCTTAAGTAACTACTTAAGGTGGGGAGGTGGGGGGGGGAGTGGTGCTAAAGGTATGGAGGTGAAGTTTCAATATCACCAAAGTTTCAAAATATGATGCCTATAGAGCACTTTGCTTGTTAGTTAAATCGACAACTAAATTAGACTATTATCTAGTCCAACTGGTGCCAGACCCCCCACTCCGCGTTATGACTCATCTATTCACAATCATTCTCCATTCATTCCTATTCATCACCACTTCTGCCTGTTCTTCAGTCATCTCTCTATCTTCCAACGCTTTTTTCACACCATCTCTTCATCTCCTTCGATGTCTTCCTGTCAATCTATTTCCCCTTGTTTCTGACTCATATATTCCCTTTTTAAGCCTTTCATTTCCCATTCATTCAACATGTCCATACCAGCACAGCACCCTTCTTTCCACTCTGACCGATACGGGTTCCTGTTGTCCCACTCTCCTACGTACATCTTCATTCCTCAATCTGTCTCTACGTGTTACTCGACACATACTCCTCAAGCAGCTCATCTCCATCACATCCAACTTTCTTTTGTCTTGTACATTCAGACACCATACAACATCCTTTGATACCGTACATTGCACATTTAGTTTTCATTCAGAGATTTCTCACCTTCCACATACTTCCCATTGCTTCGAAAACTTTCCTTCCCTCACACACTCTGTCTTGCCTCCATTCCACCACCTGCATTCGTGCTTATCACTCCTCCTAAACCACTCTACTTGTTCCAGCATTTCTCCACCCAGTCGTACGATTTACCCTACGAGCATTTCTATTACACACCATCACTTTGCGAGCATCTCTATTACACACTATCACTTTGCTTTTATTGACATTCGCCCTCAGCTTCCTCACCCCACATACCACACCAAACTCTTTTACTACTCGTTGAAGCTTCTCCTCAGAATCCGCCACCAGTGCTGTGTCATCAGGAAGCAGCAACTGATTCAACTCCCAATCACCACCATTCTTTCCTGCTAAACCAATCCTCTACCCATAGAGTTAATTTTACCTCCCTCACCAAACCATCCATCCATACATTAAACAGCCACGGTGACATTACACAACCCTGTCGCAGACTTAAATTTATCTTAAATCATTCACTCAACTCATTCCCTACTCTAACACACACTCTGCTCTCTTCATAAAAACTCTTGACTGCTCTTAACCCATTACAATCCCAGCGACGGCTACCAGCCGTCAGTAGATAAATCACTCCCCAGTTCCAGCGACGGCTGCAAGCCGTCAGTAATATACGGTCCTTGTAACTGCCAGTATCAGGCTGTGGCTGGTACCATGACTTGTAAACAATGTTCTCAGGAATTGGCAACACATCTTAGGTTGGCTGCAAGTTTCCACAGGCTGTCTGGGTCAGTGTTTCATCAACTTTTGAGGTGGGAGGTTGTTATATCTTGCCTCTTAAGCCATTTTGGCGACATTGCTTGGTACTGGGGGGTACATTTTTTATACCTGATCATTATTGAAGGCAGTAGTGGCAGCGTCCCACACCAGCTGCAGGCCCGGGGTAGGGTTATCCTTGGTCACATCTAGGGTCCTTTCACATACTCTCACCCATGGGTTGCTTGTTGCTGATGCATAGTCCTATTTGGGAAAACAAAATATTGTAAATTACATCATGCCCCCACTATTTTCATAAAGTTGCTCAGGTGTTCATGCACTTAACCCTTTCAACCATGGACCCCTTTACATAAGGACTGGAAACGAGCACTCTCGGAGTTTGAAACTTGGGTCCATTGCTTAACCCTTATTTAGCGGGTGGTAAGGTATTTTACACTCTACCGCTCAGCGGGCATAATCCCGAAATATTCGCTCAATTTCACTCGCCCTAGCGCCGTTACTATGGCTCCAATGCGAACGAAACGATCATTTTTGGAAAGAGCAACTCTTCGTCTCCCCATATAAGTCTATGAATGGATGTTATGAATGAGTGTGGAGGGTGGGAAGAGGTGAGGAAGAGGAGGTACTTTTTGGTCTATTTCCCGGGCGCGTTCGGTTGCGTTCGCTTTGGCCTGACTTCGGCCTCTCGCGCGTCTACTATTCCTTCGGTAATCGGTCTTATTTTTCTCTTATTTCTCCTTATTTCTGTATTCTCTCTCTCTCTCTTTCTTTCTGTCTCTCTCTCTCACTCCTGTCTGTCTGTCTGTCTCTCTCTCTCTGGCTCGCTCGCTTTCCCTCTCTCGCGCGCTCTGTCTCTCTCTCTCTTCCTCATCCGTATATGTAATTCTCATTATTATTTTCTCTAATCTCTCTCACTCCTCCTGTCTGTCTGTCTCTCTGGCTCGCTCGCTTTCCCTCTCTTGGTCTCCCTTTCTCTCTTCCTCATCTGTATATGTATTTCTCATTATTATTTTCTCTAACTAATCCCTCTATTTCATTTATTTGCTTGTAATATTTCTGTATTATTATATCTTTTTCACTCTTTCTTCAGTTCAGTTTCTGTATTCTCTCTATACGGTGGGAATGGTATTTCGTATGAGGGATGTGCAGCACAAATATTCAATCTTTCGTTGTTTGGTTTTGTATTACCGTAAGAAATTTACTGAACGCCTGCAAATAATACGCTATAAAATGCTTGCAATCAAACTCAAGCAATTTCAAGGTCACATGCAATTATAAATGTAGGCTATAGGTAGACCCAGAGAGGAAGAGACAAGAGAGAGAGAGAGTGTCGTGATAATATAACAATGTTACATATGTATCATATATACAGTAAACTTCCGTTAATCCGAAGGGCAGCGGACCGGCCCTCGTTCGGATTAGTGGATTTTTCGGATTATCGGACTTTACCCCTATGAACCTGTGTATAACGAAAACATTGAGACATTAGGCCACCCAAATGACACAATGGTGCACACACACATATATGTTCATGAAATCACTTCAAAAGTTTACCATTGTCATTGTAGCCTATTACCTACTTCAAAACATTCAGATTAATGGTCAAAGGAATCTGATGATATAAACGTCTTCTTCTTCTTCCGTCTACTAGCGAGTTTGTCTTGCTCTTGAAGATCAGATGTGGTTCGGGAAGTAATGCCTTAACAACGGCACTTCCCTGAGAGGTTCTTGTAATTTTCCTTTTGTGATTTTCCTTTTGTGACGTGCTCTGTTATATTATATTGTATTGAAAGCACCCTTGTCTTGTTGTCTTGAAAGCACCCTTGGGATGCTCCGATCACTGAACTATAAATAGTAGCGTATCGGAACGTCCAAAGGTGCGTTTTCAAGCTCAAGACTTATACGTCCAAAGGTACGTTTTCAAGCTCAAGACTGAATGCGCTTCCAGAAAATGCGGTGCAAGCCAGTAGCGCATCGGAGCGTCCCAAGGATGCGTTCAAGAGCAAAACAAACTCTCTAGCAGACGATGTGGAAGAAGAAGAAGAAGAAGGTGTTTACGTTTATATCAGTAGCTTCCTTTGACCATTAATCTGAATGTTTTGAAGTAGGTAATAGGCTACAATGACAATGGTAAACTTTTAAAGTGAATTCATGAACATATGATATGTGTGTGCTCCATTATGTGTCATTTGAGTGGCCTAATGCCTCAAAAAGGGGACTTTGGGACTTCTTGAAATTCGGACCATCGGGTGAATTCGGATTTGGCCTCAAATTGAAAAATTCGGACTATTGGGAGATTCGAATCATCGGTCGTCGGATTAACGGACTTTTACTGTATATGAAAAAATAATATATACGGTAGGCCTACATCTGTTCCCCACAATCATATAATGCCAAGCACAAATATTCAATCTTTCATTGTTTGTATTACCGTAAGAAATTTACTGAACGCCTGCAAATAATACGCTATAAAATGCTTGCAATCTCTCTATTTTCTCTAATCTCTCTCACTCCTCCTGTCTCTCTCTCTCTCTCTGGCTCGCTCGCTTTCCCTCTTCCTCATCCGTATTATGTATTTCTCATTATTATTTTCTCTAACTAATCCCTCTATTTCATTTATTTGCTTGTAATATTTCTGTATTATTATATCTGTTTCACTCTTTCTTCAGTTCAGTTTCTGCATTCTCTCTCTCTCTCTCTCTCTCTCTGTTTCGCTTGCTTTGCAGGAATTTTGTTTTTGTTTTATATATAATATAGTAATTTACTTATCATTACTTACTATATCGTATAAACAATAGTAGGTAGCCAACTTACCATAATACCGATACACCAAACCGATCCGCATGCGGTTTTGTTTATCACCTGTTTACTAAAGTGCCACCATTATCGATTTTCTTGGAGCCGACTCGAGCGGAAGGGTTACCAATTGAAGTTAAATCCGCTAGCATATATTGTTAGATGTAAGATATGATAAATACCACTAGAAATATGAATTGGCAAAATCCATATAATATCACTTCGAAATTGCTCTGAAATTTCAAAACAAAACCGCTAGTGTAAGTCATTGCTGCTAGATCGAAGTAAAGGTCTCTAGATCTAGCGGAAGTCGCTATACGTATTGGCAGTACTGCACACTCATTCATTTCATTCATTAATTTTCTATTGAGCTCGTCCTGGAATCTTTACGACTCTGAATCTTGCGATTGCCGACGGCGATACGTTGTTGACATTGTTGTTGATGTTCCAGTGGAGGGATGAACAAAATATTTTCCTTGTCCAATAATAGCTATTTCATAGTCCCACAGGACTTATTTTGATATATTTATCAAATTTATTGAACGCCTGAAAATAATACGCTATAAAATGCTTGCAATCAAACTTTCAAGCAATTACAAGGTCACATGCAATTATAAAAAGGTATATTGTAGACCACAATCTTCGCCAAGCTTCGTTGTTGCTTGTTTTATCGTGAGAAATGTACCATACACCCTGGTTATCGTGAGAAATTTACCGAACGCCTGCAAATAATACGCTATAAAATGCTTGCAATCAAACTCTCAAGCAATTTCAATGTCACATGCAGTATAGGTAGACCCAGAGAGGAAGAGACAGACAGAGAGAGAGGGAGGTCAAAAACATCTGCTAGGTGTGATTTCTCCTGGGAGGGAAGAGATTAGTTAGGGGCGTGCCCTGGCCTACATCAGACAAAGAGAGTACAAAGGAGTACAAACAAAGAGAGTGAGAGAGAGAGAGTCGTGATAATATAAAAAATGTACACATGTATCATATAATATATGAAAACATAATATATACGGTAGGCCTACATCTGTTCCCCACAATCATATAATGCCAAGCACAAATATTCAATCTTTCGTTGTTTGTATTACCGTAAGAAATTTACCGAACGCCTGCAAATAATACGCTATAAAATGCAAAGGAAATTTCTTGTAGAGTGCAATTTTGAGGACGTAATGTGCTCTGAGAGAGAGCGGAGCGGTGATTAGGAGCATAAATTACCTCAAGACCGCTCGCCACACAGGGAATTATATAAGGAAATTACCGTATTTTAGGGTTTTTGCACTCGTGTTTTACGATCGTTGAAAGACAACCAGTGATCGTAAAAGGATGGTTCGGGTGTCATTGGAAAGCTCAATTTACGCACTTTCATGATACATACTTGTATTACGCTCTGGGTCTTGTTTATGCATGAAAAAGAGCACGGAACAACCCCATTTAGGGTTAAAAAAAAAAAACGCTGGGCAGCACAGTGAAATATACTCCACCAGCCGCTCGTAAGGTGATAAAATGCTTGCAATCACATTTTCAAGCAATTATAAAATATAAATTGTACTTACCAACACGCACACCAGTATGTTCTTCGTCAGGAACGTCTCCAATTTGCTCAAGGGTCTGTCCAATATCAACCACAACATTCACCCCACGCAAATTATGCTTGGGGTGAAAGCCTATGATCGGGTTATTTTCGTCTTCCGAGTCATCCACACTACCAAAACTCTCACCCAGACCTTCGACGGTTTCATCCAACAGCTTATTAGAAAGTTCTGAAGAGTTCAGCATGATATCTAGTTCCTGGGTGGTAAGCCGGGCATGGTTAGTAGGGTGGCGCGATGCACTAGGGATGGCGGCCACCGAATCGAACACGGGCAAATCTTGACCTTCCATTATGGCTGCTTGAAGGTCACTTAGTCACGGTCACGCAGTGGGGATGTGTGGGTGGCTTGTAGTACACCGCCTGACCACCAAGTTTCGCTTTCCACCTAAATTAGGGTGGGAATACGCCCACGGACTTAAGTCCGACCCCGCCATTTAGTCCAATTTTCTCGTATCGGACTTAAGTCCGACCCCGCTAAATAAGGGTTAAAAGCAGTATCATGAAAGCAGTGGTCTCTCCGACTTTCTTAAACACAAAAATATGTACACAAACACAACTTTACATATAAATGCATGTAATTTCACACGCAATCGTCCATATCCCCGCCATATTGGCGACATAATGTCTCGCCAGAAAACGAACAGCCCAGGACGATGCCAGACGCCAGTCACCCACGAGACACGTTAGAGGCAACACATTTTTGTTCTGTTGTTCGTTATGTCTCAGCTTATTGTAAGTAATTTTCTTATAAATACTTACCAGTCACAAAAGGATCTGTGTTAACAACTTATTTAGATGATAAATATTAGAATTGAGCTGATGTCAACGGGTTGCTTTGATATGTACTGATAACCATTTTACAACTATTCTTGTTTTTTTGCTTTACAGGAACAATGCCGAAAAGATGTGCTGCATTCAATTGTCGTGGAAACTACAGGGGAGAGCCATACAGTCCTATGGTGTGTTTCCCGAATGAAGAACAAGAACGACATGCATGGATTAGTGCTATGCCAAATAGCCCAGAAAGTTTGAGAGACAGGTCGAAACTATGGATTTGTGCATCACACTTCGACTGCGATTGGGTCACAGTTCGGGGAGGAAAACGACCAGCTGGGCCTCCCTAGTTTTTAAAGGTGTACCCAAGTCTTGCCTCAAACAACTTACGTCAGCTCCTAGGTTAACTAAAACAGTGACAAGTGAAGCAAGACTTAAAAAACAAACTGAATTTGAAAATGAACAAGACAAAATACATAGTTATGACAAATTTGCAGGAGAAATTGGAAAACACTTCCCTGAGTTTTATATAATGCAAAATGGTAGAGAACTGACAATGTTTAAGACAGATGGTAATGGTAGAGCAGTTGATAAGTTTCTTCATTTTAAAGAGGTACAGTCTCCTTTTGGTTTTCTGCAGCTGGTAGTAGCAGAGAAAAATGGCTTGGAGATACCAAAAAGTAAACTGAATCTTCAAAAAAATAGCTTGGTAAGTAAGTGGTCTCAAATTGAAGAAATAGTGAAAATTATGAACACTCATGAAGCGACTAATACTGACCGCTTAAAAAGAATAATTTCAGAACTTGACTCTATCACAGAATTTCATGAAATTGAAGGTTTTCAGTTCATTCAAGCACAGTTACAACTCCTTCTTATTCCTCCTAAAAATCGCCGATATACAAAGCATATGTTAATTCTTGCAGCAGAACTGTTTTGTATATCACCCACAGCATATAGAATGCTTAGAAACTCCAAAGCAATTAGTCTTCCTTGTGAGAAACAGATTCGCCAATTGTTATCTCGCACTTATGCTGACAAGTGTCTCCCAATCCTTTTTGATCAGTTGAAGCCACAACAGCGGTTAGTTAACATTTTGTTTGATGAAGTCAAGCTTAAGCAGGCCCTTAGATTTACAGGAGAGCATATAGTAGGCTATGCAACAAACGGACCAGAAAATCTAGCAACATCTGCTCTTGCTATTGAAGTTGTTTGTCACTATGGAGGACTACGGTACATCATACGAATTCATCCTGTATCAAAACTGAATGCTATTCAACTGAAGGAAATATTACTTGAGGCTGTATATGTTGTTAAAGCTAGTGGTGGCCATCCAGTATCGTTCGTCTGTGACAACTGTCCACTGAATCAAGCTGTTTACAGAATGCTTGGGGGTCCTGGAAAAGTAACACTAGCACCAGATGGCATAAATGTTTTCCTTGTCTATGATTATGTTCACATCCTCAAGAATATGAGAAACAACTGGATCACAGAGAAATGTCAAGAATTACATTTTAGCAAGGACGGTACAAAATATTTGGCGTGTTGGAGTGATGTTAAAGCTCTTTACAATGAAGATCAGAAGACACCACTTCGTCTGACAAAACTCACACGCTCATCAGTATTTCCTAAACCATTGCAACGTCAGAGTGTGCCCTTAGTTTGCCAAGTGTTCAATGAGAAAACGATTGCTGCATTTGAAGGTCTTAAAGGAACTGTTAAATTTCAGGATGGAACAGTGATATACATAACACTGGTAACCAATTGGTTTAAAATGATGAATGTTAAAAGCAAGTACTGTACAGCGCAGTTCATTTACGAGACCAATATCGTGAACCTTGGACATTAAACTGTACAAACTTCAAAGCTCTGCAGGAAATGTGTACAGTTGTATCCAGCTGTCGGTGGACTGGTGGGCATGGCAGAGAGAAGAAACTAACACAGTCAACAGCAGATGCCTTTGTCATCACAACAAGGTATAACATAGAAGCAGCACAATATCTTTTTGAAACCCATGATTTTGCTTACATCCTACCTGCTGTTTTTTCACAAGATCCCCTAGAAAAGTTTTTTGGTCAAGCAAGACAACGTAGTGGAGGAAATTTTTACATTGACATTGGGGATGTTCAAGCAGCATCCAAAGTACAGCAGTTGCATCAGCTGTTGAAATGTGACATCGTTCCTGACCGAGCCAAAGAAGTAAGCTGTGAATTTTGTACAGCAGCAATAGATGATGGTGATTTACAACTTCTGGAAGAGCTGACATTACAAGACACTCAACTCAGGCTGGAAAATTAGTGTTGCGGATCTACTTGCCCCGGGCTTGTGACTTCTGAAATTTACTTGCCCTGACATATCTTGTACTTGCCCTGATACACTGTAAGACATTTCGCTCGCTAAGTACCACATACATTCACAAACATATCACCTAAAATCACGGTACAGTACGTTAGAGGAAATTTAGGTGTGTTGGAAAGAAGTGTGGTGTGATTTTTAAGTGTAGTGAAATGATTCAATGAATAGTAAGTGTCTATGAGAGTTAGCTGTATTACTCTCTGTGTAGGTGAGGCACCTATAGAACAAGTGGGGGAAGCCTGGCAAATGAAGCAGGAGTTCCAGTAACTCGTTATCATATGGCTATGTGACCTCTCCTGGGTACTGTCCTGCTCGACTGGTGCCTACAATCTCCCCAATACAAACTTCACGACTAGCAATATTCAATTTACAAGTCCAAGCAGACTACAGTATAGGTCCGTGTGGTCGTGTTAACTCCAAGGTGCGTAGCGCGACGCACAGGACCAAATAAAACAAAAAGGGCTCCGTTAGGGCCTAGAGGATAAATCAGAGTACTGTATATGCACGAGAACAATAATTAAATTTGGTTCAGTAATAACCGAAAAATTGCAATTTTCAATAAGCGTTGCCCTAACAAGAAGAAGAAGAAGGACTGTGTAAGCCCTTGAGATCCTTCGCTTCCCCCAAATAGGGTGTTGATGTGGACGTCGATCCAAAATAAACTTCAATTCCAGAACAACAACAGCCTCCTTCACTTCACGCGCAGACCTAATAAGTTGAATACGGCGAATATTTTTTTTAGGAACAGGCAGCCTTGGTCTATGGCATCACATTACAAATTCATAGTTCATTATTGACGTATACCAGGGAGAGAGGAGTGTGTTTACAGCTATACTGAATATTAAATCACAACACTGACTTAACCTCTTCATTACCGGTGACGTCCATTTCAATATATTCTGGCTACTATTAAATTATATAATTCAGTTTAAAAGCAATTAACAGGCTTCGAATTATCTCACTTGACCTTTTTTATAACAGCATACATCCTTCTTAAACTGCACAAAATAGTATAAATCTAGCTAGAAAGAAATTATAAACACGTCGCCGGTACAGAAGGGGTTAAGGAAGATGTGTCTGTCTGTCAAATAGTCTGTTACAGCAAAATTCTGATAATTCGAACACGAATAATCCAAAATTCCCAAATAGCCCGATTTTTTGAAGATCGGAATTATTAACATTAAAATGGGGAGAAATAGAACAAATAATAAAACTGCACACCGATATCGGGTAAGTGGAGCCAAGCGTAGGTGCAGACGATGCCAATCTGCTACCCTACAACCAGCATCTATGGATTATAGTATAACACTGACCACTGACCAACAACTATGCCACCAACACCATCAACAAGCTTAAGGGGACATGGGCCTGTTTTCTGAACCACTTTCTCCCTCATGTTTAGCCCCATTAATTTACAGATGTTAAGATGTTTGCCCCATTAGTTAGTCGATCTTAAAACCTTTCGCTCCATTTCGTCGTCAATATTTAGACCTTTCGTGCTATTTAGATGTCGATTTTTTCCCTGGCGAACGATAGTGAGCCTGTAATGTTGGAAGAACCGGCCTTCGGCCGGGAAATATTTCTACCGAAAAATGTAGGCTACAAATTAATCTAGAAGGGGGATCTAAAGGATGTTTTTTTTTAAATTTGATGGAGGTCTCGGGAGGAAACTAGAAAAAGAATGAATACATGCAAAAACGCCCAAAAAGTTAACCATCCCCCCTTAAAACAAGCTTTAGTATCCCTTGCAATTCAAGTTCGTAACATTACGAGATTCACGGCAAAGCAATAACGACAATTCTTAGGCAATGTTATCATAGGATTTACACGGCTACATTTAGCCTAACTTGTTTCAATTTTCCTGTTTTTGTTTTCTTTATCTGTTTATTGATTCTTGTGTTGTTATTGCATCTGATATAAATCAATATTGACAGTATAGTATTCGACAACCGATTAGCTGTTTACTGTTTACTTAAGGGTCACCGCACACCGAGTGTCGTCGGTCTCAGACTCCGTCTATTAAAGAGTTACCGCAGCGATGTTTTCCTACATTAATTATATGCCGGTATTTGATATTATATATGTATGTATATATTTTATTGCAGCGTTATGTAAGGAAGTATTACAAACTGTCACTTGTCCCCCGGGCAACTGCCGGGCAGACTAACATTGAAAATCACTAGCCCGGCTACATGTCCGGGCTAGTCCGGGCTGCCGGGCTATACCTAATTTCCCAGCCTGACTCAACTACTTCTAGATTCAGATGATACTTTAAAACATAAAATTGTCTACATTGGGGGATTTTTAGCTCATAAACATGGACAACAGGAAGTAGATTCTGGGGAATGCTTGTCTTCAGAGTTTTTGACTGCGCTCAATCGAGGTGGGCTGAGTATGCCTACACTGGCCCCTCAACTTTCTCTTCATAATTGCTGAGGGGCACAGGGCCCTGAGTGGGGCTTTGGTTTCCCGGGCGTTTCCGCACCCTCCTCAGCCCCCCGCCATGGAGTGGCTTCGGTCACCCAGGCTTTATTGTGGTCGGCGGGGAGGGTTCTGTGGGGGCACTCGGTTATGGCCTTGGAATTGCTCGGGGCCTTGGGGCTGTTCGGCCAGGCAACTTGGGGAACAACAACAACAACAACAACAACACTGGCTACTGTCTTCTTTGTACATAGTGGCATCACCCTTCAAATGTCTCTTCAAGACTCGAAAAAGTGTTGTCGCAATTACTTGAAACAATGCTTGTCTTATGTAGATGCTCCTTTAGCTAGCCATTCAGGAGCATGCCAGACATTGTGTAATGTGTTGTTTAAGGCCTTTGTATTTAATACAAGCGATCGGGAGTGTACACTAGGCTGCTTAAGGCGACAAGAGAAACTTTCTAATGTTTAAGTTAATTATTGTGTTATGTGACTTTTGATATATGTAAAATTATGTGTAAAGTAATATTTTGCAAAGGTTTTACTTTAATTTAAGTCATGGTATGATGCTTTGCTTGTATAATACATGTTCTTATAAACTATCTCATTATAACTGTATATTTTCCTATTATGTTCAATCACGAAAGAGACTTATGAGTCAATCAACCAAAAACAAATGTTTTATTTTCCTTTACTTGGTTGCTCTAGTTAATAAGATGTTGTAGAGTAAAAACACAAAGTCCCATATCCAGTA
The DNA here is from genome assembly GCA_032716605.1 of Paralithodes platypus. Classification (NCBI taxonomy): domain Eukaryota; kingdom Metazoa; phylum Arthropoda; class Malacostraca; order Decapoda; family Lithodidae; genus Paralithodes; species Paralithodes platypus. The sequence continues at coordinate 23,195,160 of CM064504.1, read as the reverse complement.
AAACTAAAATAAGACCTCAGTTTGTGGGCCTGACAATGGACCCAAGTTCCGGGACCCGAGTATGGCCGACGCCAGTCCTTATGTAGAGGAGTCTATGCTTTCAACACTGATGTAATTCTGGTTACCATTAGACAATTTTCTTTAGCAAATTATCTACCTCTAGGACTTAAAGGGGTAAATGCTATCTCATTAAACTATCTAAATAACATAGGACCTTCTTAAACTGCATACAATCTTCTCATATTAGCCAAAGTAAAAAGTAAAAAGGTGTCATCATATTGAAAGTGTTATTGTTGTTGTAGTTCCCCAGACTGTCCGGCCGAACAGTCCCAAGTCTGGTAGACCGAAGCCATCCAGATGCTCAGGTCCCCGAAGGGGCCAGGGTGAGATGAGATCTGTCTCTGAGAGGGCAGCGGGGGAAGGGATCATCAGCCCACGGGCTTGCACCCCCGGGCCAATGCCCCCATCATCCGTAGCCCCCCTTGCAGTGCCACCCAATCGGGCGATCTCGCTAGCACCTAGAAGGAAAAGAGATTTACTTTTGACTTCACTCCGAATAATCGTGATGGAAGGGAATTTTGTTTTCTGATATACAGTACCGTATTAGCCGTCAGAATAGACGCATCATCAAGGAATATACCCCCCTAATTTTACTATGCGGAAATTCAGAAGAAACACAGTTATTGCTACAGTGCAAGACACATGGTGATTCTGAAGGCTTTACTTAAAGGGAAAAAATTATCACAGGTATGATTACCAATAATCAAAGGAAAATATATACATTTTTTGAGCCTACATACATAGTTTTTTAGTATTGTATATTTTCATATCTACAGTATACAGTATATTTTGCTCTCAGACAACTTGAACTTGATTAACTTCAATAAACTTTAAACAATGTAAAGTAAGATTTTTCTTATCCTGATCCTAACTATTCCTAATGTTTAAGTAACCGAATAAATATATGACTAACAAGATACCATAATTAACATAATTCTCATTCTTTTAATTCCTTAAATTGTATCTTAACCCTCCAGACCCGGTTGGGCTCTGAGGCCTCCATAAAAAACACACCCCGCGCTACCCGGTAGGGCTCTGAGGCTCCGGCAGCTTGAAAGCCTGTAAGCTTGGTGTGCGAGGCGTCCGTCCGACGCATGTAAACAACAGCCGGCTGGACCGACGCCGCGCATCTCTGACCACAAGAAGGAGTGCGTCGCTTGTTCGTGTGTGCCTGTATGTTATTGTTAAGTATCGAAAAGTAGTGTAAAGTGGCTGTTTTTGCCACAAAGTTATCTCCAATGAAATCATCATCACAACTGAACCAGTTGACTTGGAGAGCTCTACTTAACGCCATTCTACAGGTACGAAACACATCTACGCTTGAGGATGCGCGGGAATGCAGAAGCAGTCAAAATAACAAACATACGGTAGCCTAGGCGTAGAAATTTTTAGGCCAAAACCCCCGGGTTTTTGGCAAATTATAGAATACAATAGCCGGGGCTGGAGGGTTAAGTTTTTAATAATACTGTATTACAAAATTCGAATTAAAAACTATATTACGAATAAACACTAGCTACAAGCTACCAGTAGAGCAAAATCCAAACAATGAGTCGGTGTACTACATGTTTACAAAAACACAACTACCGGTACTGTATAGGAAAGTACATTTTGTGGACTTTTCAATACTCTCCCCATTTTATTATTATCCCTATCATTATTTTTTACGATTTTTTTTTTTTTTTGGACGTCATATTTTCCCCAAGAAGAGGTGCCCATGAACATTAGGCGTTTGTCATGAATCGCTAGGTCAAGTTGGCCGGGCTTGACATCTACCAATAACATTTTGACAGTGCGGGCTCAAACCGCCGACCCTTTGATCAGAAGGAAGCTCTACTGACTATGCCACGGCTCGCGACTTTAAGATACCGAGTATAGTGTACTTAATTCAAAGCTCTTCCTATGTACGGTAAATTAACTCTATTCATAAACTCTGAATTTAACAGTGTTTATTTTCCCCAAACAGTGTAGGTCACAAAGGAGATGTACTAATTGGCAATCAAGGCAAGAAGGACAGTGATTATATCATGTTATGTTAGAAGTGTTTATCATTTGTTTATTATATATAAATAAGTTGTGGCAAAGAATTATGCATTCTCAACTAAGAAGCTATCACAGAGATCTGAAGATGAATATATTTTCTAGCTATTCTCAGGAGATATTATTCACATGGAGGATGATCTCTACATATAATATTCTAGCTATACTCCAGGGGGGGAACGTGAAATTAGGCCATACAATCTGATCTTGAAACTAAAAATGTGATAAATGTGGCAGCTCCGAATAGGGCTGCTTGGAACGCTGTCAGTAGGAAGTGACCCTGAAACCGCACTTCACATGGACCACTCGGTCTTTAAAACTATACATGCATGTACAGTCGTGAGCATATACTGTATAAGGATACGCCAATTCGAATATTTGAACTTTAAACTCTTTCCTTCCAGCAGTTTAAATCACGCGCCAGTTGCCTCACCCAGGCATATTTGGCGCCAATACGCTGTTTTATACCAGATACCTGCTGCATCTCTGTAAATAATATAAGTACAATAACCAACCAAATATCATGATCACATATTTTCATTCAGCTTGAGAATGGTGAAACTCATTGCTTTGTGGGTAGTCTAGTTGCTGTGTGAGCAACGCAAAAGCACTGACAACTTTCCAGCCATATAATGCTTGAAAGTGTGTGAGTATCCATGTGTGTGAGGGCCCATCGATCAATAATCACTATGCGTGTGTAGTGCAGGTGTGTGTATGTGTGTCGATGTCATGATCGGGGGTGAGGACAGACATACTCGCTGACTCTCACACACTGACAAAGTAATGCAGCGCACTGATGCGTGTCGCTACAGTGGTGGAGATGGTTTGGGGATGCTTGTGGGAGGCGGGAAATGTTGGGGGTAGTAAAAAAAGGCTGGGGGGGGGGGGGTAGAGCCTATTTCATCACTAGACCGATAGGGCCCGCAAAAAATGAGATTGCATGGTCTGGAAACATGCTGATGCCATATGGCGTCACCCGGGAGAATGGCACAAAACATGTACAGTATAACGCTATATGGCATCACCCGGGTTATAAGAGTTAAAGCAAGTCAAGTTCTGAAGTATTTGGGCAATAAGAAAGCATTGTATTGTCTCGTTTCTGTTCAACATACATTCATAGTTGCATCGCCATTTATACTAATCTGTATGTGTCATTACATTACTTTAATTATACAGTATCTAGAGAGACCTAGCCTATATGAATGAATAATAATAATTATTATAATATGCTGGTATTTTATTTGTACATGCGCCAATTCTCCAAGTGGATTCACGAGCACTAACAGTAACTTTAATTTTTCTATTTAACCCTCCTGGCCCGGGCAGGTCCTCCAAAGGACAGTGTTGGCTACCCGGGCGATCTGGCCGAAAAACGTCTAGGCCTAGGCTACTGTATTTTTGTTAATTTAACTGCTAGAAATTTCCCACGCATCTATAAACATTGTGCGGTTTCCAATCTGTAAACTGGCATTGAGTAGAGCTCTCTAAGTCAACTGGTTCAGTTGTGATGACGATTTCAGTGGAGCTAATTTTTCCGCGATGTTGACAATATGGGAGCTTTTCACACACTAATTTCGTCTGACGTCACAACAATAACATTGATCCGACCTCTCCTTATTGTTTTCGTAGGTGCGGTGACGCAACGATCGGCTTTGTTTACATGCGTCAAACGCACGACGTTCAGACCTTTACTATCTCCTGAAAGGACACCCGGGCACCTGCCCTTATTTCGTGGTGTCCTTTGGAGGGCCTGCCCGGGCCAGGAGGGTTAAAAAATAATATTAAAATTAAACTAAAAACAGAAGTTTATAGTCATCAGTAACTCTATGCTCCGCATTATCATGCCTTCAGAAATAGGTGTGACTTCAGTTGTTTCTTGATAGCCAACAACACAAGTCAACTGCTTAAGTGTCATTGGAAGTCGATTGAATAGTGGCAACATAAGAAAATGATCTAGCAGCAAAAGCACGCTCCCCAATGGCTCTGGGCTCATAAAGGTGATATGGGTTATCACCACTAGGCAAATTCACATTTGACTCAATATGTGTTGGAAATAGAAAATCTAACAAATACTTAGGCTCACCAAACCTCAAGACCCTAAATGTCAGTAAGCAAATTTTAAACTCTATTCTGCTCTTGATGTAAAGCCAGTCATTGGTGGGAGTTCTGGGTGGCACTGAAAATATTAGTCTAGCACACCTATTGAGAACAGACTGGAGTTTCTTCAAAGTAGCATTTGGTAATCCAATGAACAATGAATTACAGTAATCAATTCTAGATATAACAAATGAATGAATGACCGTCAAAAGAGGAGATTCCTCGCTTAAGAACTTCCTTATGGTATAAAGATTATTACTCTAACCTGTGGGTGAAAAGGTGGCCATAGAGAGAGTAGGTTGACGAGGGCAGCAGCTTGAGTGATGATGGTGGTCTGTTGTATCAAGGATGTCAACAGCGATGCTCGACCCTCAACACTGCTCACTTGGCTATCATCACACTGAAACATTAAAAACATCTCATATTAGGTGGTAAATAATAAGGAAAGTAGGAAACCCGTTACATTATTCTGTTAACTTGCATCAAATGGAAATAATATAATAGACAAGTTTTTAAGCTGAATAAAAACTTGTAATGAAGGAATATAATAGTTTGTACAAAATTACATAGCTGTATAAAATGTTATAGTGTATACAAATAAACATTATAATATAGGCTTTGACTATCCTCATACAGTACTGTACATAGAATACCGGTACAGTATATACTTGTCCTAAAGGCTGCTATCCAAGAAGTTTGACTTATGAGTCTTTGTTCAGTCATTGCACAATTTGTAGTGATAGTTGGCAAGATTTGAATGAACCCTTGCCATCAATAGTAGCCCCACTCCTGTAGACCAGAGGGCCAGACCTGTGAGAGTTCCGTATGGAGCTCAGTGGTCTGGTTAATCTGCTCTACATAACTAACTATAGACCAGAGGCCTCTTGGGCCTCTGGAGTCAACCACACAGCAATGGCTCGTATTCCTTGACAAATTGTCGGGGTAAATACTTCAGATTTGCTAAATTCCTAGCCAGTCGATATAAAACACTAGTTGCTAGAACTACAAGGAGAGTACAGTACTGTAATATTGTTCCAGTACAATTACTAGAGTATTGACTGGCTAAGAATACAGCAAAACTATAGTAATTGGTGGGGTAAGTGATAGGGTTTATTTAGAAATACAGACCAATGTCTGTAATAGACGAACCTCTATTTTGTCCTCTTGGTTTTCCCTGTTAGGCCAGGCTTCCTGGATGATGCCTCCTGTACGCATCACTCGCTCCAGCTGTATGTCCGCCTCACTCACTGTCAGGTGCTGCTCAAGGTAATACAGTGTTAAAATATATCACCTTATGCCATACCCTACTGTATATTCTTCAACTTTACTCAATTACAATTAACAGATATAAGATCTTGCTCATTTCTATTATGTAAGAGTTTCAACAATTTAGTAACATAACACATAATTAAAACCACCAAATCCAACTTCCATGAACTAAAATTTCATACTAAGGTATAGTTTGTGCAATACAAATTTATAATTTATTTACAAGTACTGTACAGTATAAACTACATACTGTATCATCTATCAAAAACAGATTTGTTAGTAATTTATGAACCTTCTCAACTCAAATTAGTAGACCATTTCATGATTTCAATCAGTAAATCACAAGTGCCTGCTCAACCAGGACCAAGTGAAGTACCATACTAACAATATAATCTAAACTAACCAAAGCAAAGAGCACTGGTTGAGTTGACAGTGGTTGATATCTACAATTGAGCCTGTGGACTAACCTCCTTGACGACAGTGAGGATCTGTACCCTGGTGGTGATAGGTATGGCAGGGTCTTCACACAACCCCCTCAACTCCCCCACCACCTCCTCCTCCCCCAGTAACTCACCCCCCTCCTCCAGGTACCCTCGCACCTCACCCACCACGTGACCCAATACATCTACTGCATCATGCCCCTCTGGTAAAATGTCCATCTGGGAAGAAGAGTTGGATGTCAGTGAAAACACAACATCAATAGCTTTATTAAAGATTGTCGCTTTGCTTCCACAGGAAGCACCCTAAAGGGGATGGCCAAGGCAGAAACCACCACCATCTTTCCAGACATACCCTCACCACAATTTGATTTCCACTGTGTGGTTTAAGATTATTAGCACCGAAGGAGCAGACCCAAAGCAGTCCCTCACCTGGATGGCACTTCCACCACTGTTTTTTTAATTTTCTTTACCCCAACAGCAGTACACTGGTTACAAGAGTGTTCTAAATAGGGGAACCACTACACCACTGCTACAGAGGCTGAATGCACCACCAAAGTGGCGGGTGATGGGGTTGCTGCATCCCTATTTTACCAAAATACAAAAATACAAAAAACTTTGAAATTTAGGTAATTTAGTGGAGGGTGTGTAATGCATGTAGTTTTATGTAAAATAAAACCAAGAGTGTGTGTAAGAGCAAGCTAGAATTGCTTTTTGTGTAAATGAGGTAAGGAATGGAAAAGTCAGCAAAGGAGGCCAGGTGGTGAAACAGGAGGTTTAGAATTCTTTATATCATGTTAAAATATCTCCCCCAGGAGCACTTCCCTGATCGGATGGTGCCTATAACCTCCACCCTATAAGCCTTGGTTACCATATGGAGAAAATTCATGTATTTAATAGTGGCCCCTCCATCATTGACGATGTTGCCTATTAGTATAATAGTCTCCATTCAACATCCACGTCAGTCGTTTGAATCAACCGCCGCGAGGAAGAATAAGAGTCATCTTCATAAGTGCAACGCTACTTCTCTTATGGTATCATCACAGATTGGGTACCCACTACGAAAAAACTTCGTAAAAAATAAGAAAAAAAAAAAGGGAAAAAGAATTCCCATCTTAACACTGTTAATCACAAGCTTCCCACATTCGGTGGATTTTCTTGCGTTGTGGCTTCTTACCGCCTCTCGCCAAGCGCAACGATTCGTCCTTCTCTTCCTCGAGGGCCTGCTGTCAACACTAGTGCCCCCGCGCTCCGGCTTCATTCGACGCTCGCTCTCCTCTAGTGAGTCTTTTCTCATTTGTGTATATCTGGGAGATAGTGAGCAGGGTTTAGACTAGCTAGCACGGGTTGTGTTATTATTGGCCTGCAGGAAGTGTTAAAATTAGGGTACTTTCAGGCGCTTACTTGTTGTGTTCATTCTTGTTACCACGCGCGTGGTTTTCATTGTTGCTATGCGCCTTAGTTTTTGCTTTTCCTTTAGTTAGGAGGCTCTTTTATTCTTCGATAGCTGTTCCTTTGTCCAGCTGTGGGTCTTGGAACCCCGTCTTTGTCTTTTTAGCAGACGCGCTTGGTTAAGGTTGTCACACGTGGTTGTGGGACCTTTCGGCGTTCCGTGTCTGCCGGGAAGTCCCGTTTGGGGGCTTTCCCTGAGCCTTTGTTAGTTCTTTTGCTTTCCCTTTACTTAGGAGGCTTTTATTCATCGCTAGCTGTTCCTTAGTTCAGCTTTGGGTCTTCGGACCCCGTCTTTGTCTTTTAGCAGACGCGCCGGGTTACGGTTGTCACACGTGGTTGTGGGACCTTCTGGCGTCCGTGTTTGCTAAGAGGTCCCATTTGGGGGCTTTCTCGGAGCCTTTTGCTCTGCTTTCGCTGATCTTTCGTGTTTTTTCATTTTGAAAGTTATTTTCTCATGATTAACCCTCCTGGCCCGGGCAGGTCCTCCAAAGGACAGTGTGGGCTACCCGGGCGATCTGGCCGAAAAACGTCTAGGCCTAGGCTACCGTATTTTTTGTTAGTTTAACTGCTAGAAATTTCCAACGCATCTATAAACGTAGTGCGGTTTCCAATCTATAGACTGGCGTTGAGTAGAGCTCTCTAAGTCAACTGGTTCAGTTGTGATGACGATTTCCGTGGAGCGAATTTTTCCGCGATGTTGACAATATCGGAGCTTTTCAGACACTAATTTCGTCTGACGTCACAACAATAACATTGATCCGACGTCTCCTTATTGTTTTCGGAGGTGCGGTGACGCAACGATCGGCTTTGTTTACATGCGTCGGACGCACGGCATTCAGACCAAGCTGAATAGGCTTTCAAGCTTACTATCTCCTGAAAGGACACCCGGGCTCCTGCCCTTCTTTCGTGGTGTCCTTTCACACTGACACCCGGGCAGGAAGGGTTAAGCCTTTAGGTTAGCTTTTGGGGGGGGGGGAATCTATTAATTTGTCTCTATATGTGAATGATTTTGTGTCCCCTTTTTCTTGCGCTCCCTGAGGGTTAGTGTTGCACACTTCCCGGGAGTCCAAGGAGACGTCCTTACGTAAGGTTGGTTTTTTCTCGTTGTTGTGCTTTTCACCGAGTGAACTCCTCTCTGGCCCCGCCGGGCCCTGTTCCGAGACCGTTCAGTGCCGGGTTGTGTTCCTCTTCCCCCCCCCCCCCCTGTCTTGGGATCTTTGTGGTTTTTCCCTTCTTCCGGCGACCTGGTATGGCCGGCGGAAGGAGGGATATCCGGCAAAGAAAAATATTTTGCCGTGCCGCCAAATTGTTGTGTTTACCCCGTCGTTCACGGCGGCTAGGTGTAAACGTACCGGCGCCTGCTAGCAATTTTTCATAAAAAGCGCGCAGATACCCGCCGCCAACTGGCCTAAACAATGACTCTTATCATAGGATGGCACTCCGTCTTCTGTGTGAACGGCCCTTTGTGGTGTTTACCCCGTCTTTTACGGCGGCTAGGTACACGTTCCGGCGCCTGCTAGCATTTTTCTTTTGCACGCAGATACCCGCCGCCAACTGGCCTGATAACTTCGGTCATAGATTGGCATCTGTGTGAAGTCGATGCCTCTGCACAATTGTGGATGGTTTTTCCGGCGGTTTTCTTTACTTAGCAGGGCCGCCGGGTTCTACTTTACGAATAGTTGACAAACCCTCCGAATGTCACGGCGTGTGGACTTTCCTACATGCCTCCCGACGGGAAGTGCTACTTATTAAAGTAATTAAGTATGTAATTTAATATAAATGTTATAAATACAAATTATATTTAAAAAAAATATAAGTAAATATCATACGTAATGTAACCATAATATATATTAGTGAAAAGCCCCTGTACTGTACTGGGCCCTCCAAGGGAATTTACCCAGTTTGTTAGCCGAGCAATAAGACTTACCCTCTCTGACATACGACACGAGCCCGTATCACGGGTAACCTCGGATCATATAAAAGGGCTAATCGCTCAGCGAGTCCGCCAGGGTGAGGGAGTCTATATGCCCAGGACCTCCGGCTTCATCACCCTGCGGCGATCCAGTTCCGAAGGTCAGATTATATGGTATAATCTACACGGTTTTTGGGCCAGTGACGCTAGTCACAGGTAGGCTTTTTCTACACCAAATAATTCCAATATTTGACAGACTCAGGTCCGGTCGAAGGTTAAACTAATAGTGAGTTTTTCTAACTTTCCGGCGGACTTGTACTAGCATGTGATTAACTCCTCTCAGGTTATCCTTATGAGCATTGATTCCTGATTTTTTTTCCAGATCAGCATGGCAGGGAGAAAAGGAAGGGGGGGGGGGGGTCAGTGGTTTAGTCAAAATTTTAACTTTTGCCCCCACACGGAACCCCCAAATTTTTGCATCTTAACATTTGAATTACTTGCACTCTAAGATTACGACAGGCTGCATATAAGTTTGTCTCTGGAATTCCCAGCAATGCCCGGTGGGCATAGATCCTAGTGCGGATTGGGCGAGTTTTTTGTATAGATCAATTGGGCCTGGCGGCCATGATCGATAGATACCTAAATGCCCACAGTATGGGAATTGTTTACAGTTACTAACTTTCAAAAAAAAAAAATCCCTAGAATCAGGGATAACATTGCATCTAGGCATTCAGTACTCACCACTTAGCTGAGCAATTAGCCATTGGTTATGACTCAGCCCCCATGAACTCCCACCAATGACTGGCTTTACATCAAGAGCAGAATAGAGTTTAAAATTTGCTTACTGACATTTAGGGTCCGAGGTTTGGTGAGCCTAGTCAAATGTGAATTTGCGTAGTGGTGATAACCCATATCACCTTTGAGCCCAGAGCCATTGGGGAGCGTGCTTTTGCTGCTAGATAATTTTCTTATGTTGCCCTACGTCTATTCAATCGACTTCCAATGACACTCAGCAGTTGACTTGTGTTGTTGGCTTTCAAGAAACAACTGAAGTCACACCTATTTCTGAAGGCATGATACTGCGGAGCATAGAGTTACTGATGACTATAAACTTCTGTTTTTAGTTTAATTTAAATATTATTTTTTAACCCTCGTGACCCGGGCTGCCTTTCTAAAGGACGGAGCTCGTATCCGGGCGATCTGGCCGAAAAATGTCTAGGCCTAGGCTACCGTATCTTTGTTATTTTAACTGCTAGAAATTTCCCACGCATCCCTAAACGTAGTGCGGTTTCCAATCTGTAGACTGGCATTGAGTATAGCTCTCTAAGTCAACTGGTTCAGTTGTAATGATGATTTCCGTGGAGCGAATTTTTCCGTGATGTTGACAATATCGGAGCTTTTCAGACACTAATTTCGTCATATCATACAACAACAACATTGATCCGACATCTCCTTGTTTTCGGAGGTGCGGTGATGTAATGAACGGCTTTGTTTACATGCGTCGGACGCACGGCGTTCAGACCAAGCTGAATAGGCTTTCAAGCTTACTGTCTGTTAAAAGGACACCCGGGTACCGGCCCATCTGCCGCGGTGTCCTTTTAAAAGGACACCCGGGCTGGAAGGGTTAAGCCAGTCATACGTCTCATAAATTTTCTTTCCTTAAAAATCTAAGTTAAGAATAGTCGATCAGTATCTCGGTTAATGGTTCCTGCGATTACTTAAGCCAGTCATACGGCTCATAATTGTCAAGCACTTAGGCCGGCGGGACGGCTTGTTTGTTTTAAGAATGAACCTCAGCCGGCGAGGCGACAAATACAAACAATGTTTACCTTCTTTTGTTCACGAATCTATAATAGGATACGAGTTCTTACGGATAAAGAGGGGGATGCATTCAGCGGTAATTTAACGACATAACTCTTACAAGTACGATGTGTTATTTTATGCTTACGGTGTATGGACCGTTTTACAAGCTTATCTGTAGACATCAGCTTGCTGGGTATCTAGAGGGTTTTCTTCCTATTATAGGTACTTGACATTGCACGGCCCCAGGCCCTGTGAAAACGGTTCAGGTTCACCCCAAACCACTATGTATAAGTGGCTGATCCCTAAGGGTTGGCCATCTAGGATTAGTCTAACCCTTCTGATTTGAGTTGGCAATGGTGTACACGGTATACCTAGTAGACCTTTTCTCACTGATTCCTTGGATTAAGTCTCGTTTTGTTTAATCATACCAGCCCTCCCGGCGCTTTGCCCCGTGTTAGGCATAATTACGAATAAATCATGACGGACTCAGTAAGGCCAAAAGTGGATGTTAAGTCAGAGGCCTAAGTTCATTACTCAATGACTCTAGCTTTCAATCCCACTTGAATATTGAAAGCGAGGGAGGATCCTCATCTCTTTCGAAAAAGTAGGACCGGTGGGGTGAGGGGCAGAATGGCTCTCACTATGAAACTCTAGGGACTTAACCCGCCGTAGTTCACTATCTCCCGGTCTACATACCACGAACGGATGGGCGATCTTGGTAGCATCAGTCCCAGGGGTTGTTTATCAGATCGACTTGATAGTAGTAATCTCAGTTTTTATCCAATGTTGTTTCCTAATATCTCCCATGTCCCTATGCCGGAAAATCAAAATATTTTCACTTGAACGCTAGTTGTCAGGGTCAGGAAACGGTATTGCGGCGGGACAACACATACCCGGAATACCCGCCAGATAAGCGGTCAGGTACTTACCTCCGGTCGCTTTCCCACCTCACCCAATTCTGGGTGGGATGGGCGATGGACCATGGGTAACGTGGGATCAGGAACTCCCACATTTTGCGATAGTTTTTCCATCTAACCTTCTGTCCCCAGTTTCACCACCATTACCAAGTTTGACTGGCTAATACAACAACCGGGAGGGATCCCCCTCCTTATTCTTAATTTGTCATCGCCCCTCAGTTAACTACAGAGGTTTTTCCTTTGTCCCTCTTTGCTCCTCAAGAAATCCGGACAGCCTTATTTGAGGCAGTCAGGGCACGGCAGCTCCTCAGACTCGGTATGGCTCAGGGGACCTATGAATGCTTATTATAGGATTTGGTTCTCTCTGGTCTCCACCGCGAAGCTCATGATTAGCTAGACAGGGAGATGGGGAGGTAAGGAGGATATTGAATGTAGGGAACCCCCATCAGGTCTCTAAGCGGCCAACGGACAGTTTCCCCTCCCACTCTAGTACATTTCAAATAAAATGCTTTAACCCTCCTGGCCCGGGCTGGCTCTCCAAAGGACGGAGCTCGTATCTGGGCGATCTGGCCGAAAATCAACAAAAGTAAACTAAGGCTAATCTCGCTTAATATATTACCTACATTAATCAAACATATATAGAAATGGGCGCCTTACCTTGCCGCGTAGAATGGCATTGAGTAGAGCGCTCTAGCTCAACTGGTTCCGGAGTGATGGTGATGGAAGTGGAGGTAACTTTTGCCGCGTATTTACCTCGGCGTGTCCGAACACTCAACCGTGGCCCCGGCTATGACGCCCAGTTGCACTCGTCGCTCCACCCGCAATTATGCCGGGAAAAGATTTGATAGTGTTTTATTGTTTATTATGCCATTTATTATAGTTATCATGTTATTTTCACTCAATAAAGTTATTTACATGAAGTTATTTGTGTCTCTGTCACTTATTACTTAGTTTTATTATTATTATTATGATTATAGTGTCACTTTCACTGGACTTTGATAGTGTCATTTGCACTTTTATGTATTGTTAGGTAAGCTAATAATATATATATATATATATAGTGTCACTTTCACTTGTTCATATTGTTATGAAGGCACTTATTATTACTTATGTGTGTCTCTTTCACTTATACTTAGTTTTATTATTATTATACTGTCACTTTGACTGGACTAGGCTTATTGATAGTGTCATTTTCACTTATTTATTGTTAGAAATATATATTTTAGTGTCACTTTCACTTGTTCATATTGTTATTGAAGGCACTTATTATTACTTATATGTGTCCTTTTCACTTATACTTAGTTATATTATTCTTAGCCTACATTTGAGTGTCACTTTCACTGTTGTCACTTCCACTTCAAAAGTTTATTAGAGTGTGGAAGTCGTTGAAGCAGGTGCCAGCACACAGTCCCACTTGACACTCGAGGCATTCCCAAGTGGTTTTTGTCACTTTGCGGGGTCTTCTAGTTGTGTGGCTGCACACATGGCACCTCTTCTGGATTCTGCTGTTACTATCTGGTGCTTTGAAAGGAAGGGCGTTGAGCTGGTGCTTCCTGAAAAATTCAGCACACCCCATTATGTCCAGCTGGCCTGGTCCTTGTAGTGGCCTCCCTGGTGTACCCGCATGTTTAGCCAGGAGCTCCAGTATCACCTGTTTGTGGAACTTCCGCAGGGACTTGTACTTCTTGGCTCCTGGAGTCCTCAGACGGTAGATGTTGTAAGCATTGAGGACCGACATATCTACCATATGCAGGATAAACTTTTTGTACCACCTGCAAGATGTTCGCAGGCAGTTGATGAAGCCCATCTGCATGTCGGACTTGTCAACGAGGCGCATGTTGAGGTTGTAATCCAGGACAGCAGCTGGTTTCTGGACGGGGTTCTTGGTTCTTCGGTCCACCTTCCCTGTGGCGACCATCTCGGCCTTGTGGCATGTGCTGAGGAGGTTGACCTTCCGCTGGTCATGCCAGTGGATGGAGAGGATGGGGCCACTCTTTTTGTGGAAGATGTCCGTCTTCTTCGTCTTGGTTGGGTAGCCTGGCATGCCCTTCCTCTTGGCCTTGACTGTGCCGACAGTTCCGGTCTTGCGGTCATGTAGGTACTTGGTCAGGATAGGCGACGTGTAGTAATTATCTGTGTAGAGGATGTGGTTTTGATTGAAGTGCCTCTCCATCATCTTCTTCACTACAGCGCCACCAAAACCAATGAGGGGGTCAGTCACAATTTCTCCACCCTTGCCGCTGTACACCACAAAGTCCAGCACATACCCCGTCAAACAGTCGCAGAGGACGAAGAGCTTGATGCCGAAGCGGTGTCTCTTGGACGGGATATACTGTCGGAAGTGCAGCCTACCACGGAACAGGACCAGAGACTCGTCGAGGCACATCTTCTGGAAAGGAATCAGGTAGGTGGTGAACCGATGACGTATCATGTCATACAGCTTCCTGATCTTCCATAATGAGTCGGGAAGGTGGACTGCCATGTTGTTTGTCAGGTGGAGATAGGAAAGGATGTCGAAGTACCTGTCCCTGGACATGTACTTGCCAAATGCTGGAGTCGTTATGATGTCGCCAGTGATCCAGTAGTCTGCCAGAGCGTGCTTCCTGATATGTGTCATCAGCATTGTGAGTGCCAAGAACACATATAGTTCTGCCACAGTGATAGCTCTCCATGCCATCATCTTGGCACTGGTCTTCCTCCCAAGAAAGTTGGCACAGATCTCATGATGGTTGTTGGTCTCCTCGACGAGGTATTCCATGACTTCATCGTCATAGAAGCCACAGAAAATTTCACTGGCGGTAGCAGCTGGGCCACAGGGAAATGTTGGTGACACCCCGGAACACATCTGTACCTCGTCAAAGGCAGGACAATCTGGCTCAAAATCAGCCCCATCTGTCCACACAAACAGGTCGGATGCTGATGCTCGAGCATGTGCAGGTGCAGCAGGCACACTCCCTGGACACCCTGGCACACGCCCTTGGCCACGCGGACGCCCTGCACGCCCACGCCCACGCCCAGGGGCAGTGGCGTTGGCAGACTGACCACGTCCACGACCTCGCCCTCTCACTCGTCTTGTCGGGACTTCCTCTTCCTCTTCCTGTTCCTCTTCCTCCTCAAGCGACATCAGGTCATCTGGGGCAATGTTGGGGTCGTCAGCATCCTCTTCATGAGACAATTCGGGTGAAGAAGTGACCGGGCGTCGGCGGTGTGGGGCGCGGGAGGTTCAACAATGGGAGCCTCGGCCTCAGGAGTTGGGCTCCTTTTGCGGCGAGCCGAGGGCTTCTCCGCATCAAATAATGCTCTGCGGTGTGTTGAGGGCTGTGGCACACTACTAATACCACTTGAAGAGGCCCTTTGGTTATCCTGAAGTTGAGATGAAGCCGAGGGCTGTGGGTGACCCACGCAGCGTCCCGGGTCAAGGCGTCGGGACAAAGGAATGCGGGTGGTTGCTAGACCAGGGTCGGCATCACTATCACTGTCTTCAGCTTCCATATCCTTTTCTGCGGCTGCCCTGCGTGCTTTTTTAGCTGCACTTTTCACCAACGATTGTTTATAAAAATATTTGCCCACTTTCAAGGGCGTACGGGCAGGCAAAGGAGAAGGTCCTGGGCTAGGGCTAGGCCTAGGCTGACATAGCAAAGATGGCAAGGCGCTAGGCCTAGGCTGACATAGCAAAGATGGCGAGGGGGTATGCCTAGGTTCTAGCACACTTGGAAGTTCAATAGCACCTTCCTGAAACACTTCCACATCAGGATCATCACTACTGTCTCCCCCCTCAAATAAATCAACATTATCGTCGTCTCCAAAGCTAACGAAATCGTCATCTTCGCTTGCACTTATAAATTGTTCTTTGTCCACCAAGCTTTCGCCACTGCTCTCTTCTCTATCAAAAAGTTCTCGCTGTATAGCACTATCACTCAACAAACGCTTCACTTTCTTTCGTTGAGCTTTCTTCTCGGTTGCAACAGGCGTCGAAGTTGCGAGGGGGGTAGCAGTGGGGCGCGCGGGAGGTTGCACTGAATCGGACACGTCGGAAATAATTTTTTCAGTATAACTCGCTATGGCGGCCACGTACAAACTGATAACGCTAGTAGTTGAGGCTTGGTGGCGCTGCGGTCGCCCCTGCAATGTAAAATTTGGCCGCGCAAATTTTGAAGCACGCTTTCAAGCACAGGGATTTTAAAAGGACACCCGGGCACCTGCCCTTCTTTCGAGGTGTCATTTTAAAAGGACACCCGGGCTGGAAGGGTTAAGGAATGGGTCATGTGTCCTCCCTCCGTCCCCCTCTCTCCCTCGGCAGTGCTACTGCAATGGGGTTCCGAGGTTCGACGAGGTGTTACTTCCTAAGGGTGGCTGTGCCACCTTATCTCTTCGGCGCGACCGGCATACGCCGGTCACCGCAATGTGCTCACCAGAAAGAAAGTCACGCGACTTTGCCTCACCCGGCGTCACATAACAGAATGATACAACCCTCTGCGTAAGGGATGTGATACCTAGTAATTACACAGGACACACACGATCCCCGGCCCAGGTCTGGTGTGCGTACGCCGTAACCCTGCGACAGACACACACCAGGAAGGGCCGCCTCTCTCACACTTACTTGGGTTATAAGCCAGACAACCGTCTGCCGGCAGGCGGCTACCAGGAGATCTTTAGGGTGATGTCCTACTAGTCAGTACATCTAGATGGGTTGGAGGATGGTATCCTCAGGGGTCTCTACTACAGTTACCCTTGTCAATTCCCCAGGATGTCCCTCTCTTTACGTGCGGTACAACGCGAATCGGTATTCACTCTCGCTCAGCTCACTTCATGATTACGCAATTTTAAGCCCTCAGCAGGCCTTGTTGGGGTGGTCCCTTTTTGGGAAGAGTCCCGCCGTGGGGGGCTAGAAGTTCGTCCCGGCGGGATCTTATTCCCATCTCTAATATTAGAGAGGACTTCTTCCTCTTTACATATGCTTATTCGAGCTGTGCGCACGTACCGAGACGTTTTACCAGGGTCAGGGACAGCTTAACGGCAGGTCCCCACTTTTACGATAACCTCTTAAGGCCGACTCAGTTATTTACTCTCCCTCCACTTTTCTTCTTAAATGAGATAGATGAAAACCGTTATGGGTTCTCTCGCCCTTAATTTGTTCCATATGAAATTACAGCCACGTTCTCCTTACACACGGCCAGTAGAGCGGCTTATATTGATCTGGCAAAAGCGTGCGCTTTTCGTTACTTAGGCTTATACTTTCAGTAAAGCCTAGCGACAACTTAACGCTGTTAGCAGTCCTTACGCACCAGAGATCTCTCAAACATATCAGCTCTCTTAAATTTTTCTGTAATTGTCGCCAACAATCACTCTTCAAAAGTGACAGTTTTCCCCTTCAATCCCAGGCTCCTTGTTTTCCCTCCGGCTTACACTAAACGCCTGTCCCTCCTTAATATATGGCCAGCCGCGCTGAACCGGAGCTTTCTCTGACCTCTCAAGTAATCACGAACGATTTTTGAGTGGTATGTGGCAAAACAGTTCAGACTGAGGTACTTTTACCGCCAGGGGAAGCCGGGGTCGGGGCCATTCCGGTCCTACGGCTCATGTCCCCCCAGGTATCTTGTTCGATCCTCTTAGACTAGACAATTTTCGACATCCCCCGGCGGACTAACTGATATAGCTAGTTGTTTTTCTAGCTCTCTAAGTTTTTTCCAGGATCCTACGTGTCCTCGCTCCACACCGAGTAGGCAGAGGACGTGGTAGTCACAAGAGGCGCCCTCGGTGCAGACTTTTTTCTTTGCATGTAATTGTTCCCTTTTTTGGTTACAAACTCTATTTCTTTTACGGCCCAGCCCTTTTTTCTTATACTGTAGTCTGCACATGGGCACACTCCTTTTGTTGTTTTACTTGTAATTCCAGCCGTTAGTACTGTGATGTGGATGCCCAATAGGGGCTTAAGAAAAGGGGGGGGGGGTATGTGGATCCCAGTACAAGAGATGAACCCCCTTCCACAGGATTACAAGTTAATGCAGGGCAAGCTAGGCGTTATTGATGCCGGGCCAAGCCCAATTAGATATGCACAAGCTAAGAAGCTCGGGAAAATTTGGTTAATTATTAAACCTGATGTATTCATTTAAGTTTGCAAAGCTTAATTAAAGCTCATGTAGTTTACGAATAATAAAAGATTGTGTTACACTACTGTTCATTATACTGTATATGTTACGTTCAGTTTTCCTTGCTAGTGGCACTAGATTACGAAAAGTTGGTATTGCTCAAGGTGACACTAGATTACAATAGGTCCTAAGGGACTCTGTAAATATTTCCATTCTAACTGTCCAACTTATGTTGTTTTTATGAATAATAAAGAATTATTTGCCCTACAGTTTATATCATTTTCAAGTTTCCAGGCTAGTCGCACTAGACTCAGGAGATCGATAGACATCAGATGGTGACTCCGATATGTTCCTGGCTAGCTACACTAGTTTCAGTAGGTTTGATATTTGTCAATATGACTATGCCGGGAACCGAGCTGAGCTCAGCATCGGTTCCGGCCCAAGGGAATGAAGGGTTATGCTTTTAACTCTCTCACCCAATACAACAAACACCTCATGTATGAGGACTCTGTTGTTGGAGCAGGCTTCTTTGAAGCAACGCACTGCTCTCCCTCTGTCAATATTTTTTAGCTGTGTTGTAAGCACAACTACATATACAAATAGCTTTTCCTGTTATGAGGTTTCTTGACTTAACCATACGGTTATGAGGAGTTTTAATACTACTACGAATGTCCCCCTCCAGTCTTGGAATTCAGGCAACATCGTCAATGATGGAGGGGCCACTATTAAATTATAGGTTTGATTCCCAAAGGGAAGTAGAGAAAACCTAATATTTAGTAGGGGCCCCGGAATCATTGACGACGACGTCCCTCCCAGCCATCCTCTTCCCATTCGTTGATATTTTTTAGTTATCTTGAAATATCATTGAAGGACGAATCGTTGCACTTGGCGAGAGGCGGTAAGAATCCACAACGCAAGAAAATCCACCGAATGTGGGAAGCTTGTGATTAACAGTGTTAAGATGGGAATTCTTTTTCCCTTTTTTTTTTTTTCTCTTATTTTTTTACGAAGTTTTTTCGTAGTGGGTACCCAATCTGTGACGATACCATAAGAGAAGTAGCGTTGCACTTATGAAGATGACTCTTATTCTTCCTCGCGGCGGTTGATTCAAACGACTGACGTGGATGTTGAATGGAGACTATTATACTAATAGGCAACATCGTCAAATAGGTTTTCTCTACTTCCCTTTGGGAATCAAACCTATAGTCATGCCATTTACAGGCCACTCAAAATATAATCTGAGAGAAGAGTTAGGTGAGAGGCAAGATATCTATTTGGGGTGAACAGTTAGGTGTAAGTGAAAAGTATGAATGTATACTCTAAAACACAAATCCTGCCCCAATATGAACTTTCAAACAGCATAAACATACCTCTGATATGAAAATATTAGGTAAAAAAATAATGAGAGGATTTTATTTAGTTTGGGATAGATTTGAACCTCTCAAGTTCACAATTTATATCCTCGAGTCTATGTGGCATGCACGTATGTATATGTTTTAAAGAGGGTCCTGTGAAAGCGGTGTGCCAGCCTGTGTATATCCCGTGAGATACCCAGTGGGCAGAGTTGCTGCTTTCAAAGAATTAGTTAAATTGAGGCAGGAGTTGGCAAAGTTAACCATTACTTACACAGGGTTCTGTAAGCTAAATGAGCCTTACCAGTCCAATTATAGTTTCAGAGTTTTCTTCTCTTAGAAAGGGTGCCTGCTAAGGCTAATGTATTCTCTGCACATACTGTACACATATCAGTTGACTTGTACAACAAGCAGGAGTTACATGGGAAATACTACAGCACCCCATACCATTAAACATAATCTACACTCCTTGAGAGCTCTGTGGGAAAGCTCGACCGTGGCCATGGCCTCCCTTAGGGACTCGGGGCTGTTCGGCCGGCAGCTTAGGGAACGACAACAACAACATGGGAAATACTCTTTTGCCCAGCACCTTCTCCCAAGGATTACAGGAGGCAGGATCCAGCTGCCCTGGCACACCCCACCAGAATCAGCAGCAGGGATGCACCCCGTGCATGTACACGGCACTATGGCTGGCCTGGTATTATTCACCTAATGACAGGGCAGTCTCCTGGAGCGCTACCATCAGGTTCAGGCCCCTATGCTAATAGGTGGAGAGTGCACGTCTGGGAAAACACAGTGCTGGATCCTTTCAGCCAGGACGGCCCCAAGGCGCCAGATCCGGGTCTGAAGTGGTAACATCCATTGCTAGTGCGCCATTAGGCAACCTGGACTATTGAACAATGAAGTCCTGCCACAACGCTGCCCCACCATGTAGACACTGTAGCCGACTCTGGCGTGGCGTCAAACCAGCGCCCAGGTAAGACTGCGCCCATATCAAACTAAATTACTGGTACTATTGTCTTGAAGGAGGTAAATAAAGTAAGGAAAGGAGAACAAAAGAGGAAAGAGTCGGTAAAAGATGCAAATGGAGAGTTATTAGTGGAACGTGTGCAAGTGAGGAAAAGATATGTCGAGTATTTTTAATCTTTGCTAAATGTAAGAGATGGATGGGAGGCAGTGATTGATGGAGATAGGTTACCCAAGCTACCCAGGTGGCAGGGAATGAATGAAAGGATTGGGAAGAATGAGGTGTAAGAAGCAGTGAGACAAATGAGAGCGGAAAAAGCAGAAGGTATGGATGGTATTGCTGCTGAGTGTATTAAGAAGGGTGGAAATGTGATAATAGATTGCCTGGTGAGAATATTCAATGTGTGCTTGTTGTGTCAATGGTACCATTAGACTGGAGGAGTGCATGCATTGTGCCGTTGTACAAGTTGTGTGGTGAGGTAGGTAAAAATTAGAACTATGGGTAGAGGATTGGGTTCAGTAGGAAAGAATGGTGGAAATTGGGAGTGGAATCAGTTGCTGTTTGCTGATGACATATCTGATTCATGACATGTCTGATTCTGAGGAGAAGCTGCATCGAGTAGTCAAAGAGTTTGGTGTGGTATGTGGGAGGAGGAAGCTGAGTGTGAAAGTTAATAAAAGTAAAGTGATGGAGTGTAATAGAGGTGCTCATAGGATAAATCTAAATGTACAGATGGATGGGGAATTACTGGAACAAGTCGGGTGTTTTAAATATCTAGGAGGAATGAGAAGCAGGGATGCAGGTATAGAAATGGAGGTAAAACAAAGAGTATGTGAAGGAAGGAATTTTTTTGGAGAAATAGGAAGTACAGTATGTGGAAGGTGAGAAATCTCGGAATGAAAGCTAAAAGTGCAATGTATCAAGGGATAGTTGTACCAACAGTGATGTATGGGGTTGAGACATGGGCTCTGAAGGCACAAGAGAGAAGAAAGCTGGATGTGATGGAGATGAACTGCTTGAGGAGTACAGTATGTGTAGAGTGACATGTGAAGACAAATTGAGGAATGAAGAAGTAGTAGGAGAGTGGGACAGCAGGAACCCTTGTTACAGTGGACAGAAGGCTGCTGTATGTATGATGTATTTACTCAGGCCCATTCCCCACTTTTCCTCTTTTTTTCTTTTTTTCTGGGGGTGGCCGACTCAAGACAGGGTGCTGAATATATCCATGTTCATGAGTAATTTATAGCTAGGCCTTCCTTTGTGGTTAAGTGCCCCATTAATTACACCTTCCATTCGTCTAATCATTTCTTTATCAGAATGCAGTTGGGTATATGTACAGGCTAAGATTAATATGCAGTATTCGAGAATGCATAATATATCGTAGGCTTGTGCATAAACCTTTAACTGTCTTGATAGCCTAGTGCTTAGTGTGCGGAATTTCGGTGTGAGTATCCTAGGTTCGAGTCCTTGGAGTACCACATGTATTCATTGTTGTTGAAGACGTGTTTAATTTAAACTAGCCCTCTGGGCCGAGGCCCTCATAAGGCTAGTGGTCGGCGGGGGGATAGTAAGTCAAGTCATATAGGTCACTGGTCAGATTTCATCGTAGAGATTAAGAGCTGCTAAGAAATGGCGGATGGCTATGAACGAGAATTAATCTGAGTCAGAAAGGATGTCTTTAAAGAGGTGTGTCGCAAGAAGCGACGTCTTTCAGGGCTGTACATGGGACAAACGCATAAAATGTGAGGGATAGTAAGAACTGTGCGACAATGGTGACATTCTAGTGGAGGACTACGGGGAGTGGTCATTAGATATCCATGAGTGAGTCTCGTGTGACCTATGCGTAATCGAGTTAAGAGGGTTTGGTCAGCGCGACAGGGGCTGAGTGAAGAGGGCCACATGTGAATGTCGTCTTTGATGGAACGAAGGTGACCTCCCAAAGGTTGATCCCTCCATTCTGAGCGCCACTTATCATGAATATGCCGTCGAAATACAGGAATTAGGTCATCCGATCCGAGGACAGTGGATGCCGGAGCACCTAGACAGGCCTGTTTAGCAAGGGCGTCAGCACGTTCGTTACCCGCAATGCCTACATGGGCGGGGATCCAACAGAGGGTGATGGATCGAGAGCTGCATTTTAATTCGTGGATTTTCAGGATAACATCGATGATCAATGGGTCACGTGGGGCATACTCGCCTAATGCTTGCAACACACTTTTTGAGTCACTGCAGATAACTACGTGAGGAGGATTGTTTGGAAGTGCAGAGATGAGGGTCAGGGCACCATGAATAGCCCACAACTCTGCAGTGAAAATGGTGGAACAAGGATGTAGGGAGCTTTGATGGATACCATGGTCAGAAACCGCTGCACTACCTACGGCATCCGGAACCTTCGAACCATCAGTGTAGATGAAGGCAGCTGGAACATGACTATCAAGATGTTGTAATGCTAAGGTACGGCGTTGGACTGGAGTCACAGCCTCTACTTGGTCAGTCAAATGGAAACAAACTTCAGGGTGTTTAAGAATCCAGGGGGTAATTGAAATACAGGGGAGGGGTGAATGAGGTGTTGGAATATTGTAAGATGCAAGTAATTGGCAGGATAAGAGGGTAAAAGGCAAGGTTGTAGTAGGAGTAACACAAAAATCTTGGGAACAGAATAGGTCCTTCAATGTGGGATCCTGTTGGAGACGGATGGCAGTTTGCAGCTGAACCAGCTGACGATGATACGTTAATGGCAGGACCCCAGCCTCACTGAGCACACGCACATGTATTCATTACTTTCATTGATTTCATTAGTTAGGTTTATTTGTAAATTAATTGGAGAGTTGGTGAAAACAAATATGAATGGACATGTTGAGCGAATGGAAGATGAAAGCCTTACACAGAGAATATTTGAGTCAGATACAAGGGAAGGTAGAGGGGTAGGAAGACCTCTATTGAGATGGAGAGAATGGGTAGTACCTGTACAAGCATTGGAAGATAGAAGAATAACTATAGATCAGGCAAGAGAAGTGGTAACAAGTAGGAAAGAATGGAGAATGCTAGTGAACAGATGAGTGAAAACGCGGTACAGTTTAGTAGAGGGGGTCGGCTCACCAGTTGGACTAGATAATAGTCTGTCAGGCGCCTGGCCTGGGGAGCCGGTATATATGAAGGGTCATGCCTGGATGTGTGGTGGGTTGGCACTGGTGTGCTCCGCTGCATGTCTGCCTGCTGAGACCAAACCTCTCTGGGAGGTCTGGGACCTGGGAATCTTTTGCTGGGGACCCCAAATGGGCCTGATCCTCTGAGTCTTCTCCTGGGTGACCTAGATGTGTGCAAATTTGTATTTTGTGTTTGTGTTTGTTTGTTTTTGTTTTTTGTATTGTGTTGTGTTGTGCCTTTTCGGGCTCTGTCTCGAGTCGGCTACCCCCAGCTATGGGATATGTGCCTGAGTATAAACATACATACATGGTAAGTAGGCTACTTACTGTTATATTTATAAGAGATATTTAGTAATGATAAGTAAATTATCGTAAATCAGCGATATCGATCACTCAGAATCATGGCGCTTCAAATTGAAATGCTTTGAAAATCATAAACAACAACAGTACTATATTTATATCTCCCATGACCTGTCCGGGAATTGGCGAGGTTTGTGTAATGGCAGGCCAGTTAAGGGGGCGATTACTGTGCATACATACATACTGTACATACATTGTCAGCTACAAAAGGTATTGAAATTTGTTTGTGCTTTCCACTTTATGAAGATCTTTGCTTTACAGAGTAGGACCAATCTAACCCCTTCAATCAGATGATGCCATTTTTGTCTTTATTCCTGTACTTCTACACTATTATACAGTACAGTTTAGAAAGGGCCTCTTGCAACCAGTGAGTTAAAAATTACACTAATGAATTCCCTCACTCCAAGAGATCATAACTAGGTTGAATAAATCAGCTGGTGGTATGTGAAATAACATTGAATTTGGTGTCATCAGCTTGAAAGGGTTAAAGCAAGTGAAAACCAATGTACTATAAAGTACTGCATATGTGTTCTGAAAACGTACCTTCTGCCCTCTCCAGTGGTGACAGAGGAGCCTGATAGTGTCCATGAGCACATCTTCTGGTGTAGTGGCTGCTTCATCCGGGTACACACTGAGCACTTCCCCAAGCATGGTCCGGTCGCCTCCCTCCACCACTACAGTGCACGCCAACTTTTTTAGGAGATCCTCGTTGCTCCCTGTCTCTGCAAACTGTAAGATATACATTGTAAATAACATTTATTCTTTCATTAACATTATAGCTTTCTTCATATAAAATAAAATTTATTCTTTCATTAACATTATAGCTTTCTTCATATAATTAACCCCCCTCCAAAAATACAGCACACACCAGCCTACTCAGTAGCTCACAATTGATTCCCATCTCCACAAAAAATATCAGAAATACTGTAATGGCTGTAAACCCTTTGAGTATCTTGAGGTGTGGTGGTAGTAGCATCTGGCTAGACACTGAGCACATCCCTCAGTATAGTCCAGTCACCTCTATCCCCCACTACACTACACACTACCTGCCTTTGAGCATTAACTCACAGTTGTTCCCCTCAAGCTGCCTTGATGTGGCAAGGGAGTTGTTAAACCATGGAATTGGGGTTCTTTACTGCTCTTTTGTCCCTAGTTTGAATCAAAATGCTTTCACCATCAGTGGCGTCACCAGGGGGGGGGGCTTAGCCCCCCCCAAATCAAGGACTCAGCCCCCCCAAAATGCAAACCCCAAAACTGCCAAAAGTAATTAAAATAAATAAATAAAAATTAAATAATAAATAATGCATAACCAGTTCACCACATTCACCAGCCCTGCATCCAACCCCCCCCCCCCCCCCCCCACACACACAATCTACTTTTTATTAATTGATCCATATAGGTTAAATACGAATTGTTTATGTAATGTGAATATTTATTCACAATTTACATAAACCTATGGCTATGACTCAAATCATAATAGTAATATTAGTAAGTTTCCCCTATATTTTCACCAAGCTTGGTTTTCTTTGAAGCTTGAGCCGTTATATTTATTGAAATTATTGGAAATATAAATGCAATATGTATTGTTTTTATGAGACTTATTATATATTTACAATATAATATATTATTTATATTAAATTGTGAAATAAGACACATATCCACATACCATTAGGCCATGTCACTATATGAAACTTTGAAAGGATATCAGTTTTATAGAATAACAATTGTTTGTAATCTTGTATTTTATCAATAGGCTTATCTAAAGTAATTGCTTTATGATTTGGAGTTAATAAATTATACTTTTTTGTTTTAAGTGAACTGTTTTGTTTTTCTATCACAGTAATGGAAGAAAAATCTTGCCAATTAAATCTATATAATGGTACAATAATAAAAGTTCTTCAAATTATCCAATTTAATATGCTAAGAAATCGTTACAAACTATAGTATATTCATTATAAGTAGGCGAAAC
Source organism: Paralithodes platypus (assembly GCA_032716605.1). Lineage (NCBI taxonomy): Eukaryota > Metazoa > Arthropoda > Malacostraca > Decapoda > Lithodidae > Paralithodes > Paralithodes platypus. Next base: position 23,169,293 of record CM064504.1, on the reverse strand, counting down.
ATCTAGACCACTTACCTCTATACATAAGGAAAGACTGGAGTAATCAAGCTAATATTTCTACCTTTGGGAAGGGTCAGCCAGGCAATAAGTATGGACATTTACAACCCATTTGCTCTAGCCATTTAGCGAATTACAAAGGTTAGGGGTCACAATTTCTGGCCTACCTATAATGAATGGACTATAGTATGATAGTATATGAAGAAAAAACTATTCTCTGCACATAGGCTTTATACCCTACAATTACCATTGGCCTTGTAACTTACTGACTGATGCCTGGTATCAGGCTCATCAATATTTATGTGTCATATGTTTCTTACTTATACACATTTTTAGGCCTCAAAAAGGCCCCAGAAACTGCTCAAATTTCAAAAAAATTCGGGGGGGGCTTACAGTGCCCCCCGGACCCCCCAGCTGCTCAGGCTCGCTTCGCTCGCCACCCACCCACCTATCTATGCGAGGGCTACAGCCCCCCCAAAATTTTACCCCTGGTGACGCCACTGTTCACCATACACTATTCTTCTCTTCCATTTAACTTTTCTCTGTTTTTCTTATAAGATCTGCCCTCCTTTTCATCACATAGCTTCACTTTTGTCCTGACTCTTCCTTTTCTGCTACTATCACTTGCTCTCAGGTTGTCCATTTGCGACTTGTTATATGCCACCTTATCTAGGTGGCACTCAAAAGGATACTGACTGAATCTACACGGCCGCAGAAGTGGCTAAAGCGTCAAATTTCTTGGCCGTTGCCCCAGACATGGCCTATACCTCACTATGCATCCATATTTTTGTTTTCCTATGTGCATGAAGGAGGCGAAAGGCAAAGCTGCCTGTAACAATTTAACAAGTCTCCCCCAAAGTTGAAAGAGTGATAGAGAGCCAAAATCTAGGTACGTTAGAGGAAATTTAAGTGTGTTGGAAAGAAGTATGGTGTGCTTGTTAAGTGTAGTGAAATGAATAGGAGGAGGAGGTGTTTGTGAGAGCTGGCTGGATTACTCTCAGTGTAGGTGAGGCACAAATAGAAACAGTGGGGGGAGCCAGGCAAATTAAATAGGGCTTCCAGTAACTCCTTATCAAATGCCTATGTAGCCTCCCCTTGGTACTGCCCTGCTCGATTGGTGCCTTTTCTCCTATGCAGTGTTTTGATCTTCATGTTTTCATCCTTCGGGCCAGCCCTATAAGAGTTCTGTTCTGGAACTAATGTGGTCTGAAAAAAAAAAAAAAAAAACGCACACACATACAAAGACACCCTCACAGTTGTTCCTTTTCTCTGAAAACTACCTAAGAAATATTGTAATAGTTTTAACACTTTCATTACGGTGATGCTTAGCTTCCTCTTATTTTTCCCCCACCTACCAGTTGAATTTTCATTTACCATGATCAACTGGAAATAAGGGAAATAAAATGGTTAAGCTTTAGTAGGTTATCCTTGTGGGAGTTATCATGCTGTATTGAGGTGTATTCCACAATCTTGCAGATGCTCTGTACCAATTATGATGTATGTGACTCTTACTATATCAAGAGTGGTGATGGGCTGGCCTATCAGAGTGAGAACTGAGCAATCTCTGCCATACCCATAGCTTACTCTGACTGTTCCTTTTACTTATATATTTTCTAGATCTCAAGTGACGGCGTCTCTTCTGTGGATCGACCTCCCAATCTACCAAGATTGGAAGCCAAAGCGTCACATTTTTCCTTTGCCCTCAACTTTCTCTTCATAATTGCTGAGGGGCACAGGGCCCTGGGTGGGGCTTTGGTTTCCTGGGCGTTTCCGCGCCCTCCTCAGCTCCCCGCCATGGAGTGGCTTCGGTCACCCAGGCTTTATTGTGGTCGCCAGGGAGGGTACTGTGAGGGCGCTCGGTTATGGCCTTGCTCGGGGCCTTGGGGATGTTCGGCCAGGCAGCTTGGGGAACGACAACAACAACAACTATATCAAGTCAATCAATAAATAATTTGTCAATCACTAAATAATGTCAATTATTTCATAAATAATATGAATCAGTCAATTAATATACATTACTTCCTAACCCCTCACCCTGCTAGCGTAGTTCCTGAGTCGTTGGTCGGTGCTGGCCTGGAGTTGTGTGAAGGTGGTGGAGCGTAGGAGTGTTAGGTGCTGTCCCCACTGCTCCATAGTGTCTCCAACCTCACCCCAATCACCTCCTACACTCTCATCTTCACTCTGGGCAGGATAAATTGAACCATGTACAGTGGCGGTCATTAATTCTGATACATTTTGAAGTCTCAAACAATTTCACAAACCTCCGATAGGCATATATCATGTAAAGAATTAATAAGGAGACTCAATTCCCAGAGATAGATTAAAAAATGAATGTATCAGCATTATTGACTGCGACTGTACCTTTTGTATATCAATATTACAGGAAGACTTATTGTCAAGAAATCTGGAATGAAAAGGATTTTTAATAGCAAAATCTGTATCTCTAAAATAATAAATACTGTAGTCAAAGAGGATGAACAAGCATTACAAATCCCAAACACAGATTTTATTTGTCTATGTGTATGAAGGAAAGAAAATGCAGGCTGCCTATAATAAGTGCCTCCCCCAAAGCCAAAAGAGTGACAGAGAGCCAAATTCAAGGTACGTTGGGGTCAAAATGCCTGGACACACAAAGTTTAAAGCAGTCTAAGTCATAGTATGAAGGAAAGATTGATTGAGGGACAGAGTTCCAGAATTCACTTGTTGAGTAGAAGAGACTTAAAAAAACTTGTTAATTCTTGGGTTGGAAAACTGTACAGAATAAGAGTGGGATTGTGTTTCAATCTGAGTGCCGCCCACTTGCCATAAGGGAGGGGGTATGCACTGAGAAAGCTCTGAAGAACACTGATTGTTGTAATAACAATAAAAGAGTGAAACATTGCAGTGTGTAGAAAGAGATTGTAGGGAATAAGTAAGAGGTGGTGAGTTGATAAGACGGAATGCTTTGGACTCTACCCTTTCGAGAAATGCGGTATGGGAGGAATACTCGATACATGGGCGCACTCTACCCTTTCGAGAAATGCGGTATGGGAGGAACCTCCCCACACATGCGATAAATACTCGATACATGGGCGCACTCTGCCCTTATATAGAGCAAGAAGCTGTGCGGGGGTGAAGAACCCCAGGAAACGGTTGAGCACACCTAACTTCTGGGAAGCCGTTTTATATAGCAAGAGTTGTAATATGGTCTTTCCAGGAAAGTTTAGAGGAAAAAGAGACACTAAGGATATTGAGAGAAGATGAGGGGTGGATTTGTGTATTGTTGAAGAATAAGCGATAGGCGCGTGAAAAATTGTGACGGGTAGACAGATGGAGAATTTGGGTTTTGGAAGTATTGAAAGTAAAAAGATTTTCTCTGCCCCAATCAGAAATTATTGAATAGTTAGAGGATATGTCATGGCCTCATCACGTTAGTTTTGGAGTGACTTTGAGGAAGGAGGTTGTGGGAAACTAGTTGAATAGTGTAGGGTAGAGTCATCAGCATATGAGTGAATAGAAATATAGGTAGGGTGAAGGTGGGGTGTAACGAACATGGGGGTGAAACGATCAGTGTCCATAATTTCTGCCCTATCAATAATAAAATAGTTTCCCCAACACCTCAAAAGAAGAAAACGGATAGCTTGAGGATGACAGGAAACTATTGTATACATCGCGACAGACAGAGTTTTCAGGTCAGTTTTCTATTTTTTAGGTGATCGATGTAATATTTTGTGTTCTAATATAGTGCTTCTTGACTGTGAAAACGTGCTGATTCTAGTGGTGTGATGCTTAATAGTGAAATGTACTTAGCTGCAACGATATCTGGTGAGAAAGGCTTCCATTCAGACATTTCATTCAGCATCATGCAATGTTTACACATTTATGCTACGAAGGGGGTGTGTACCGAACTGTTCGGTACACCACAAATTTAAATGGCGTTTAAAGACCCCCCCCCCCCAAAAAAAAAATCCAAATAATACAAAACATACTTGGTTGTGTTGAGCTGGAGTTAAAAGAAGGGAAGAATGTTGGATGTAAGGTGTTTTATGTTGGTAAAATCATAAGTTGTGACAGTATGGAATATAATATTTCTTTCTTGAGAATGTGCTCTAAAATTGGCAATAAAGACACTTTCAACATACCGGTATATTTTATTTGAGATCACCAGTTTTTACAATGTCACTATGCATTTTAATAGTGAAAAGGGTGGTGTTTCGATCACTCCCGTGCATTGTTCGGACCACCCCATATGGTGGGCATGGTCCGAACAAGGGGTACCCTTTTTTAAAAATTCAATAAGTTGACCTTAACTACTACTTACATGATTAGTAAAAATCACCATGATAGGCCTTGACCCATAGTTTATTGTGATATAACTATTTTTCAATCAAGTTTATTACCTGATTTTTGGTGATTATTTTTTCCACTAATAGTGCGGATCACCCCCACCTCACCCTACAGTTGAGAAGATCATTAATTAAAATTAGTAATAGGACAGAACCCTGAGTAACACCGGAGTTGATAGGGTGAGGAAGTGAACGATGGCCATCCACAATTGCACTTATGGCATGGCCGGAAAGAAAGTTTGAGACAAAGGCACAAATATGGGATGGAAGCCAAAAATAAAAAATGTAGTTTGGAAATACAGTACATAAAACTCCTCCCTTTCGAAATCCTCACATTCAGAATACCGGCGCTGCCGGAATGAATTTTGGTTCAGACTCAATTTCCTCTCTTTCGTAGGCTTGTGCATATTTCTTAACTGTCTTGATAGCGTAATGCATAAGTGCGCGGAATTTCGGTGTGAGTGTTCTTGGTTCGAGTCCTTGGAGTGCCACATGTATTTGTTGATTTTATTAATTGAGTTTACAAGTGAAGTTGGTTGGTGAAAAAATATAATTACTGTAGTATGAAAGAGAGAGGATACAATCCAGAAGATCTATAGTATTCCATCTCTTTCGTTTATAGTATGAGAGAATATAATCCGACTGTCAACTCCTTACGGAAGACTGCATAACACACAACCACTTACGCCAACAACACAATACACACTCCTTGAGAATTGGGAAAACCTGGTCTCAGCCGTGACCTTCCTTAGAAGCTCGGGGCTGTTCGGCCAGGCAGCCTAGGGAACGACTACTACTAGGCTACTACTACTCCTGCCCCTTCTCTCTACCTCTAGAACTCCCAGGTGGATAAAGTATTCAGTTTAGGTGACCTAGTCAAGCAAATATAAACTTTACAAATTTAAAAATTTCACCTTTCCTTTTGCACTATTTTTTTGAGAGTCTGAAAGATCACATGCTTTCATTAATTTCATTTGGGGGATATTAATGTTACAAACAATAGTACTGAAGGGGGGCATCCACTAAAATTCAAGGTAATCACGGTTACCCATGAACAATGCCACCTCCGGCGGAAACCGTATCGCCCAAATAGCAGAATATATTCACACACTCCAGCGTTACACTGTCGAAATCAACACTAACAGGCGGGTCATTTAACACAAACTTGTTCTCGATTGCACACTTCACATTCAAAGTCTATGATTCTTGTCAAAGGTACTTTAGCTCCACTACATCTCTTGTGTACCCAGTCACTAAAGATGCAATATTGAATTGAGTTACTTCCCACCCCCTTCCCACATACTGCGCATGGGTAGTCGCCGCTTCTTTTCATAGTTCCGCGCCCTACTCCACTAATCATGACCTTTGCTTTATCTATGTTAACTCTTAGACCCTTGTTTGCCATACCCTCCCTCCTCTTTTGAAAAAAGATAGAAATAAGGATGATGAAAAAGGTAGTCAGAACTGGCTATGGGAAGTAGAGGACACCAACCCTCACTCTGACAGATCCAGCCTACCACTTACATACTGTATACCAATCAAAAGAGCTTGAAAAGTTTAATAGACTGCATTCAAATTATTTTTTTAATCCTCCCCTTTCGTGCACAGCATTTCGTCAAAGTCTAAACAAAATCACCAAATTACCTAATATCATAATTAGATACGATAATACAAAAGTACAGTACTAAGTTGAATACAAGAAACATCACCTGTGAGTTGATGGAACACTAAAAAAGATGATACATGGGATTTTGTAGGACAAGATCAATTTTTTTAGTAGTGGTATTAATTTGACACCAATTTGTACGTACAGTAACTCGAAAATTAATTGACCGATTTTTTATTTTGAAGTTCCAATCTAAAGCTCTCATAGTCCCCTATATGTGTGCCAAATCTAATTAAAATTGAACAAAATCCACTGACACGTTATACCGGTAAGCAAAAACTGGACGCCACTCCTTAACCCACCAGACCCGGTTGGGCTCTGAGAAACCCATAACAAATACCCCCCCCGCGGAACCCGGTAGGGCTCTGAGGCTCCGGCAGCTTGAAAGCCTGTAAGCTTGGTGTGCGAGGCATCCGTCCGACGCATGTAAACAACAGCCGGTTGGACCGACGCCGCGCATCTCCGACCACAAGAAGGAGAGGCGTCCTTGTTCGTGTGTGGCTGTGTGTTATTGTTAAGTAGTGAAAAGTAGTGATAAGTGGCTGATATCGCCACAAAGTTCTCTCCACGGAAATCGTCATCACAACTGAACCAGTTGACTTAGAGAGCTCTACTCAACGCCATTCTACTGGTACGAAACACATCTACGCTTGGGGATGCGCGGGAATGCGGAAGCAGTTAAAATAACAAAGATACGGTAGCCTAGGCGTAAACGTTTTTCGGCCAAAACCCCCGGGTTTCGGGGAAATTATAGAATACAATAGCCGGGGCTGGAGGGTTAACTCCTGTACTGCGACATCTTATAAATTTTATTCTAGCTATATTTAGACGATTGTTAACAGTTTAACCTCTCCGCTGCGTAGGTGGGGTATTGGCCACCCCTCCCTGTGCGGAGGTATTTAGACTGTTTCCTAAACTCAAATCGTCATCGTACCATAAATATCATTAATACTTATCCATATGCGCCTATTTTACGTTGATTATAAAGGTATTAACCTGTTACAGCAATAAAACAAGTGGAAACAGCGTTTGGATGGTCAAAATCGGCGATACAGGCCGGGAGTTACATAACTTATGGCTGAGGCAGCCTGCCAGCCAGCCAGCCAGCCGGACGGCTGGAGAGACACTGTTGCGTGGTAGTCTCTCTCTCGCTCTTTCCCACGCTTGGTAACACAGATGACCACGCCCTGCTAGTAACTCGCTAATGTTAGCAGGAATATATACCTAAGAATAAGGGAATAACAGGGAGAATAGGTGATAAATGAAGGAGGGGATATGGAGGAGTGATATTTGGCATGGCCAATAAAAAAAAAAAAAAAAAAAAATTGATACTGGGCTGATTTAAATGTTTTTTTTTAGGCCTTGGATTATATAAGGAGTTCCGCAGCCCACCGGTAGGCCTTATATAAGGAGATCCACACTTGCTGGGTTAAGAAGGATCTGTGGTAGTAGAAATGGTGAAGTGAGATAGTTTGAGGCCTGTTAATTGCTGGAGGTCCTTTTTAAACTGAATAAAATTGTCTAGTAATTGCCAGAATGTAATGAAAAAGACATCGCCGGTACAGAAGGGGTTAATAACTTCAGAGTTCCCTACTTTAGGAAAAATCGCCCTTTTGGAAGGCCTCTCCCCCAATTAGTCCAAAAGTGCTAGGTTTTACTGTACTTGTTATTCCAATGTTTATCTAGCCTAGACAAAATTAAATTGAGAAAACTCACATTTTCTTCTTCATCTTCTGCAGACTATGGGGTAATGAAGTAAATATTACCAGATAGATATTTAACAAAGCTTTGTATGGATTAGTTACAGTGTTCATAATCTAATTACCGGTACTCTACTGGTATGCTATGGAAAAGACATTACCAAGCTATTTCACAGGTTAGGCTCTGGGGCCATAAGACATGAATAAAAGTTATGTTAAAGGTCAATTTTATGTGGTACAGTACTGTACTGCAAATATGTTTAAGTCAATTGCTTAATGGCATGCATACTTTATGGTGCTTAATGACATAATTTAATGCACAGTACTCATGTTATTTAATACCAAAATACTGTTACAACTTGATATCAATCTTTCTGGATGAACCTTTTGCTTGCCCTGTTGTTGTCTGCAGAACTTGGCTGCCCTGCGAGTGATCTCCGTACGAGCCTCCAGGGGCAAGGTTTGGGCTGCCTCAGACAACACCACACCTCTCACAAATCTCTCCAGGTCACTACTATTCAGCTTCTGTAGGTGCTCTCCACAAGACTCATACCTGATAATGACAACTAGGTTACAACAATATATATATATATATATATATATATATATATATATATATATATATATATATATATACATATACATATACTGTATATATACCGGTATAGTAAAAGTATACACTATATTTACATTTAGCTCCCACTCACAAGAGGCAACATTAGTGAATCATCATAATTACCTCATTATATACCCACTTATATGAGGTAGCATTAATGTTAAGGCTTAAATACCAAACAACTTGCCATAAAAAATGCATTAACTCAGTTAATAGCAAGATACTGTAATAAAACTATACATTATACACTGTACACTTATGTCCCAATTCCAGTTTACCACAACCCTTTCATAAGAAGTTTTATAGTCCTGCTAACAGCCCATATACAACACCTCCAACTTCTCCATCCCTGCAAGTCTCTCCTTATTTTGGATGTTCAGTATGTCACTTTTCATCCTTTTATTTTGGGGCAGTGTTATGGCAGGACTTCATTGTATTATGCTCCAACTGCTGAAATGCAACTCCGTCTGAGCTGTTAGAATCTATGTAATGGAAAAAAATGCCAAACCATTGTATGTATGTATGTCTACTCCTTAGTCACTGGCTCCAGTTCTCACCCCTCATCTCTGACTACCATAATAATACTACACAGTACCAATAAAATTAAAGTAATCTTATTTACCTGTGTACCCAATCAGAACACTTCATCTTCCTGTTCGATGGAATGTTGAAGAAGTATTTTTGTGCCCAGGCGCAGTATACAGTGCTTGGCTCAATACCCACACCTTTCCTACATGGCACGTTCTTTGCAACCTTGGCTAATCCATGAACATTATCAGCTGTCAGAACTGGTTGTAGAATAGCGAGGACATCAGAATCTGGCTTTAAGAGTAGCTTGTAGTTTAAGCCTTCAGCAGAGCCCTTGAGTTTCTTGAGTAACTTGGTGTGTGCTGCAGCCTGCTTGGTGCGAGCTTCACGCCCCCCACACTGTTCCATCAGCCAGTAGTATAACAACAGTCTATCATGGTCACATCCATCCACGGTTAAAAAGACGTTCTGTTCCATTCGCGTCACAAAATCTTTAGGCTGCTTGCCCAGTGTTTCCACCAGTTTCTTCTCTGTGATATGCTTACGTATTTCTGCTGTTGTGATCTCGGAGTCAAAGAGGTGCTGGAGGTGTGTCATGTACACATCCCAGAGAGACACCTCGTACTTCCTAGCCAGTGTTAGAGCCAAGTCCAGTACCTCTGGGTCGAGCGTCATGGCCAGACCCAGAACCGTATCTTCCTTGTACCCAGCATCGGACAAAAATCGATCAATGTCCACACCAGCTCCAAGCCTCTGGAGCGCCTGGCCTTGTGCATAGTCTGCCACAAGTTCTCTGGTGCCTCTAAACAGCTCAATATACTGCTTCACGTCGTCAGAAGCATCATTAAAGTTTTCTGTGTCCACAATCTTACTGACACATGCAATGACATCAGAGGGGTCATGAAGATAAATGGGGGCAAGGGTTGGCTTGGTCCAGGGGTGAAGGCTGGTGTAGATTTGTAAGGCATAGAAATATTGTGTCATCTGCAAAAGAAAAATCTATATGTAATATTAATAAAAAACAATATATTGCTGCAATATGAGAAAAATAAACTAGCACTGCAAAAATATGCTGTCATTAGCTGAATTATATTTACACAGACATTACATTCCCAATTCAAGCTAAAGCTTATTATCCACTTTCACAGAGCAACGGGGCGTGTGGAAGACTGTTACTTGAGAGTATCACAACAGCATTATTTAAAAGCTTTGGGACTTATTTGCATCTTTAAGCATTGTTTAATCTATTTGCAAACCAAATTTACATTGGTAACATCTCTTATAAGTGAGATAAAATTGGTTTCATGAAGCATAGCTTCAGAATTTCAGGTACCGTAATCTCTTAAAAAATAACACTCAATTCGCCACCTGTCCTAAAAATAACTCATACTACATACAATCATAAGGGACAGTATGCACATAATTTCCATTAGGTTTCATGTCTTCCCAGTTATATTTTGACATTATTGTTGATTATGGTGAATTTAAAGTACTGTAGGTGGAATATCAAGTGTTATTAATGTAAGACTGTGTGAGGGGAATATGGACTTGCCTGCAGTGAGAGGTTAGTGCAAAGTAGTGAGACGTGAGCGAGGTACTGAGGTGAGTACAGTGGAATCTCGCATCTAACGCATTTTGATCTAACAAATTTGCATCTAACGACCCTATTGGAGCTCTACCCGATCTCAATCTAACGAACCAAAATCCATATCTAACGGCAATTATTCTGGGTGCCCGGTATCGAATTTACAAATTTTCCGCCAAATAGGCCTACCGTACTGAGCTAAGTGGCGTCCCTCCCTCCTCCCTCCCTCCCCGTCACTGTCGTCAGTCCAGTCCGCGCCGCGCCTTAGGCCTACATTACTCAACCCAACTCAATCTTTTGTTGTGTTACTCGCCCCAACCTTAAGTTTTTGTTGTGTTACGCCTTTTGTGATGTCGACCCAATCCTCAGGTACTGGAGAGGGGAGTGGTGAGAATGGAAATATGCATGAAAGAAAGACAAAAGTACCAGTGAAGAGGGTTACGCGTGTTGGAAAAAAAATGAATAAATATACGGCAGAGGAAAAAGCGAAAGTGATTGAACTAATTGAAAAAGGCCTCAAGAACTGCGAGATAGTGAAAATAACTGGGTTTCCCGAGGGGACAGTGCGTAACTTTAAGAGTCAGAAAACTAAAATTAAAGCCAGCCTATCTGTTGCAAAGACGTGTTTTAGTGGCAATGTTAAGAGAGGCAGGCTGTGGTGGAGGTGAGGAAGTGCGCGGCGCATCCCAGTTAGCCTAGCCTCCCTGTTCAGATATCTTCGACATCGTCTAACCTACACACTTCATTATTCACTCACAGGTTGGTTTATTATTAATTCTTCTTATAATTAATATATTACATGATTTTAATATATTTGATGTCACAAAATAGAACTCGGAAGGGCAAAAATAGGTAAAAATGGGGACTCTGTCTAAATTTTGGCACCAATTACCATTTTTCCCATTAGTTTATGTATTCATATCTAACGAATCTGGATCTAACGCGATTTTTTCGGCACCTATTATTCGTTAGATACGAGATTCCACTGTATATAGACTGGCCTGTAGTGTGGGGTGAGTGTGAGGTAAATAAGGTTAGTATAGATGTACCGTGGTGTTGGGCTGGTCTATCAGAGTGAGAGCTGAGCGATCTCTGCCATACCCATAGCTTACTCTGACTGTTCCTTTTACTTATATATTTTCTAGATCTCAAGTGACGGCGTCTCTTCCGTGGATTGCCCTCCCAATCTACCAAGATTGGAAGCTAAAGCGTCACATTTTTCCTTTGCCCCTCAACTTTCTCTTCATAATTGCTGAGGGGCACAGGGCCCTGGGTTGGGCTTTGGTTTCCTGGGCATTTCCGCACCCTCCTCAGCTCCCCGCCATGGAGTGGCTTCGGTCACCCAGGCTTTATTGTGGTCGGCAGGAAGGGTTCTGTGGGGGCGCTTGGTTATGGCCTTAGCCTTGCTCGGGGCCTTGGGGCTGTTCGGCCAGGCAGCTTGGGGAACTACAACAACAACAACAAGTATAGATGTACCTGTAGTGAGAGATGATTGCGAGGTAGTGATGCAAGGGCAGTGCGGGCCTGGTTGGGATCAGTCAGTAGACCCAGCAGTAACAGACCAAGGGCCAGGTCCTCTCTCACCACTCCCTTACCAGCCTCACTCACAACTGACCAAAAAATAGTAAAACATAGTTAATGTGTATGGCTGACAGCATATACAATAATGTGCAAAATGTTTTCTAAAATGTATACTGTAACTGCCCCTTCAAAGATAGTGGGCCTCTGCTCTGCTCTTGGGCAGAGTGCAAAAGAATATAACTGTGTATCCAAATTTTGTATTGGAAGAAATTAATGAAATAGTTTGGCCAAGGAAGGTATCTAGCTATAAAAAAATATCTTACTTCAGCCTTATGGCAACCAGTACAATTGGCCCTCAGTGGTCTGGTTAACCCTCCAGCCCCGGGGGCTATAGCTTGCGACTGTGCTGCGGTACCGGGTGTTTTGACGATCTTTGGCCTATGTTAACTACTCTGTAAGTCAATGAATATGGCATGTAATGTTGTGAATAAAAAAGAATAATGTTCCACAAACCTTCCTCTGTCGAATGGCGTTGAGTAGAGGTCTCTAGCCCCTCTGGTTGCATAATGGTGAGCGCGGGAAGACGAGTGCTTTTCGGCGGCAAATTCTTCCCGCGTTCGGACGCGTCGCCCCGGCCATGGCTACGACGCACCTAGCCGCTCGTCGCGCCAAAGTATTTATCTCCCTTAGACGATTTTAGTGTTTGATATTGAGAATGTGATGTTTATTTGATATTTTCTAGTTATTTTGAGGCCAATTATATAAAATATGTTTATTAGGGTATCACTGTCACTGATATTGCTAATTTTCACTCGATACCGTACATTTTATTAGTAATTGAGGTAGGTTATTGTTGTATTAGGCACTGATTATTCGTTATCACATGTGTTTATTATACTTTGGCCATCAAATATTAGGTCTTGTGTCACTTTCACTTTGACAAATATGCTTTAGAGAGTGTCACTGTCACTGATAATGCTCATTTTCACTCGATACCGTACATTTTATTAGTAATTGAGGTAGGTTATTGTTGTATTAGGCACTGATTATTCGTTATCACAGGTGTTTATTATACTTTGGCCATCAAATATTAGGTCTTGTGTCACTTTCACTTTGACAAATATGCTTTAGAGAGTGTCACTGTCACTGATAATGCTAATTTTCTCTCGATACCGTACATTTTATTAGTAATTGAGGTAGGTTATTGTTGTATTAGGCACTGATTATTCGTTATCACAGGTGTTTATTATACTTTGGCCATCAAATATTAGGTCTTGTGTCACTTTCACTTAGTTATATGATTTGTAAAAGTTTTATATACAATTTATTGTGTCTTTTTTTCACTGATTTATATATTTCTATAGGTTCTAATCATATGAATGTCACTTGGTATATACATATGTGTCACTTTCACATATTATTATGGTGTAATTGTATTTGTATAAATGTTTTCATAATACATGACTTTTGTATAACAATAAATTGGTTTACTTCCACTTTTTGCCTATATATATACTGTACATATTGTCATTATCTTTGGCACTTTCACTATGATTATTAGAACTCCAGCTTGGAGTGGTAATCAAAGAAGCATTCTAAAGCACAGAGTGCCACCTTGCACTCCACACACTCCATGGTTGACTTTTTACCTGGCCTCGGCCTCACCCTGCTGTAGCAGACATGGCACCGCTTCTGCTGTGTTCTTCCTGATTCATTCTGAGGCAGGGAACCAAGCCTGTGCCTAATCAAGTATTGAGCACACTGCAAGCGGTCAATAACGGCGGGCCCAGGATGTGCCACTGCCCTCTGTGGCGTAGCATACTTCTCCAGGAGCTCCGTCAACACCTGCTTTTGGAACCTCCGCAGGCTATTGAACTTCATGGGTGTGTTCACATTCCGAAGCTTGTATATATTGTAGGCATTCAGAACTGACATGTCCACCATATGCAGAAAGAACTTTTTGTACCATCTGCACGAGGTACGCAGGCAGTCAATGAAGCCTATCTGCATGTCGGACTTGTCCACCAGCCTCATGTTGATGTTGTAGTCCAGGACAGCATCGGGCTTGGTCACCCTGGCCTGGGTGCGGCGATCCACCTTGCCAGTCTCCACCATTTCCCCCTTGTGGATGGTGGTCAGGAGGTTGACCTTCCGCTGGTCGTGCCAGTGGATAGCCAGAATGGGCCCCGACTTCTTCTTCAACACATCACCTTTTTTGGTCTTTGGAGGGAAAGGTGGCATGCCCTTCCTTTTCCCTCGTACTGTGCCTACAGTCCCCGTCTTGCGCTCATGCAGGTACTGTGAGAGAGTGGGGGACGTGTAATAATTGTCTGTGTAGAGGACGTGATTCTTGTGAAAGTAGCGGTCCATCATGGCTTGCACCACTGCTCCGCCAAAGCCAATGAGGGGGTCCACAAGCAAGTCCCCTTCCTTCCCGCTGTAGACCAGGAAGTCCAGGACATAGCCAGTTTGGCAGTCGCACAGCACAAAGAATTTTATGCCAAAGCGATGTCTTTTTGAGGGGATGTACTGCCGGAAGCTGAGTTTTCCCCGGAACAGCACAAGAGACTCGTCAATGACGACCTTGCGGAAGGGCTTGAAGTAGGAGGTGAAGCGTTCTCGCATCATCTCGTATAACGTCCTAATCTTCCACAGCTTGTCACCGAGGTGGACGTCGGTGTTGGTGACAAGATGGAGCGCTGCGAGGATATCAAGGTACCGGTCGCGAGACATATATTTCCCGAAGGCAGGGGTGGATATCAGATCATTGGTGATCCAATAGTCAGGCAACCTATGCTTCTTGACATGAGGCATTAGCATGGTGAGTGCCAGGAACACCATGAACTCTTTATGAGTCACTGGGGTCCACTGCCTCATGTGGCCCTTGGTCACCTTGCCCAAAAAGTGGACCTGGAATTGGTGCTGCTTATTTGTCTCTTTGACAACATAGCCTACCACCTCCTCATCAAAGAAGGCCTCAAATAGTTCGTGTGGTGGAGCATTGGGGCCTGCAGGAAAATTGGGGGTAATGCCTGAACCCTCCAGTACCTCATCAAAAGCTGGCACATCAGGGTTGTATCCATCCCCATCAACTACGTCTTGCCACTGAAAAACGTAGAATGGGTCTTGTCTACGCTGACGAGGAGCTCCAGCTGGTGACCCAGCACGCCCACGGCCAACTCGGGAGGCGCGCGCCCTAGGGCGGCGAGGGCGTCAGCCAGCACGACGGGCAGCACGACGCCGGGCCAAGCGGATGGGTCGAGGGTCGTCGATGTCCATATAGTCATCGTCAGAGTGGTCATCTTGCCCTGACGGTGGACCTATGTAATCATGGCCAGAGTCTTCAGAGAGGTGCCCTTCATCATCAGTGGCCCCCACATAATCTGGCGGGGAACCAGTGATGCGTGGGCGGCGTGCGGGTGGGCGAGGTGGGGAAGGAGTGGCAGGTGAGGCTGTGTCCCCCCGAGGTTCCGGGCTCCTTGGCCTGCGACGAGTGACAGAAAGCAATGTTTCACTGTCACTAGGCCCAGGTATTGGTGATGCGAGCTCAAAGACTTCTTCAGGAAGACATGTTGAAGGCGGGAGAGGTGGGGAGGACCGTGGGGAAAGTTGCGGGGACGTATGGCTGGGGCCGGCAGGGGTGGACGCCGCGGGAGCCTCGAACAAAACTCTCTTACTTTTCTTAATTTTTTTGGTATATTTCCTACCTTTCCCCTTTTCGGCAGCAGTATGTCTCCTGTCGGGGGACCTAGGAGGCAAATAGGCCGAAAGTGGGGGGTCCTCAACCCTTGGCAATGGTGGGGGTGGTGGGAAGAATGCGGGGCATCCGGGTCATCTTGGGTGGCGTGGGTAGATAAGGGAGACAATGGCGGACGAGAAGGGTCACCACGCTGTCCCTCACTCACAGCCTCATCCTCACCAAGTATTTTTGCTTGTTCCCTAGCTTCCGCGGCCGCCTTCTCAAGTATTTTCTGCTTATACAAGTGTAGCTTGAAAGGCGATTTACCTGGGGAAGGGCTTGGAGTCGTGTCACTTATGCAAAATTTGGTGAGTGACCTTGAACTCTCCCACTCACTCACTCTCTCAAGTTCACTGTCTTTAGGTAAACCAGCTTCCTCAACAACTGGTACATCACCTTCATCACTCTCATCACTGTCATGTTCTCTCGCAAATCCCAGGAATTGCTCTTCTTTCTCACTCTCATGGCCATAATCACTCGACTTATAATTACTGGAGTCGTCACTGACTATATCATCAACACTATACTTGGCATCAGCACGCTCATATAGTCTCAATACCTCCGGGAGATAACACATTTAGGCGATGGCGTCGGGGTAAGGCGCGACGAACTAGCAAGGGCGTCGTAGGAAGCACGGTATCGGACACAGCGGAATCACTATTTGGCGTACTGTCCATGATGGCGTCGGGGTAGATACTGTTGCTGTGGCGTCGTTTACGCCGGGTGGCGCCACCTACCGTCCCATGATACCAAAAATGTACGCGCGGCATTCGAAAGCACGCATGCAAGCAATGGGCGTTCAAGAGCCCTTCCGGGTTGCGCGGACCGAGGTTGTTATGGGCGTTCAAGAGCCCTTCCGGGTTGGAGGGGTTAAACTAATCATAATTTTTTTGTTTTTTACAATTGGCCTTTAAACTCAAAGAAGATAAGGAGAAGAAAATGAAAACTCCAACACATATTGTACTCAACATGTCATAAATTTATATTTACTACTCGCCAGTGGGATTTGAAACCAATTACAGTATTGCAATACTTTTGGTAGTGTGTTTATTTTTTATGTTTTATAAGGTAACTTTATTTTTGTATATAATAATTTTTTGAGTGTTAATAATGAAAAACCTATTCTTATTAACATTACAGTACAGTATTACAGTACATTATAGTGTATGAGGTACCTGCTGGAGTGGTCTTGACAGAGGCGCCCTGTGTGAGAGTCTCCTGGGTGAGGGCAATGCGTAGGAGGGCCAGGGAGAAGTCCAGGGCTGGGCTGGTGATGCTGGCACCTGCATAGCTCTGGTAACTCACACCTGGGGACAAATACAGTTATTAACACTGCCCACCTCCCTTCTTTTTTGTTTTCTCTCCCTTTCCCTTTGGCTTGTATCCATTCGACCCCATTCAGCCTACTGTTTTAAGACGTTTACCCCCATCCAGGTATCACTATTTTTCTGGCGAGCGGTAGCGAGCCATCATATATATGTTTTTGTTTTGACAGCAAGCTAAATTTGTAAATTTTTCTATAGAAAAATTTCTCCGGTGAAGCCGGATTTCTCCATACAATGATGGCGCGCTATCGTTCGCCAGGAAGAAATCGACACCTGGATGGGGATAAAAGTCTTTAAACAGTTGTCTGAATGGGGCCGAATGGCAGAGCTGGGCACTTTAGCCAACACTTCCGCAAATAGCCAATTCCGCCATGGCGGAAGTGTAATTTTGTTGGCGAATTAGCGTTGGCGCCAAAATGGCTGCCTATTTGCGGGTTTGAAGCTCTGGAAAGTACCTCCATGTTGCAAACCTCGAGTCCGCAAAATAAAAATTCCAGCCGCCAGCCAGCCCTGGGCCGCTCCTGCAGCTCCAGCCAAAAAAAGTCATGTGACCAAGCCAACTACCTGTGTTCTGGAATCTAGGCCTATACATCGGCTCTTCACGTTTGTTCACTTACTTAGTAGCAAGCGTCGAGCTAACACCTACAACACACAGCAGTCCAAGAGTTCCAACCTGCTAGCACTTCAACTTTGTTTATATTTTCGGCCTATTGAAGTGAACATGGAGTCTACCATCATGCCTACCGCAGCTGCCAACAGCATGGGGAGTAGTTCACCACCATCATCCGACAGTGATGCTGCAGAGCATGCAGAAATCCAGGACCTAAGCCACCCCTGGCCCCACCTAGAAACCTTCTATGGGCTTGTAATTACCAAGAAGATGTCTCTGGAGAAGGGCTTTATAACTTTATAATCTAGCCTAATTTAAGATTATAAAGTTAGGCTATCGTTAATTTGATTGATGCCTGTTAATGTTTTAACCTAAACTAATGTTATTAGGCTACCCTAATCCCATCAAAATGCCTCAAAGCATGTAGGCCTAGGCTAAGTCTAACTTCTATATAGGCTAGGATCACTAATCCCATCAAAATGCCTCAAAGCATGTAGGCTAAATATTGCATGTTCTAACTTCTAAATATAGCCTAGGCCTAGGCTATAGGCTAATTACTAATATAAGTAATTTTATTAGGCTAGGCCTAGGCTACCCTAATCCTATCAAAATGCCTCAAAGCATGTAGGCTAAATAATATTGCATTTTCTAACTTCTATATATATAGGCTAGCCTAGGCCTAGGTCTAGGCTATAATCAGTCAATCACTGATTCCATCAAAATGCCTCAAAGCATGTAGGCTAAATATTGCATGTTCTAACTTCTATATATATAGCCTAGGTCTAGGCTATAATCACTAATTCCATCAAAATGCCTCAAAGCATGTAGGCTAAATATTGCATGTTCTAACTTTAATATATAGCCTAGGCCTAGGTCTAGGCTATAATCAGTCACTAATTCCATCAAAATGCCTCAAAGCATGTAGGCCTAGGCTAAATATTGCATGTTCTAACTTCTATGTATAGGCCTAGGCCTATAATCACACTCATTTTATTAGTGTCAAGTAGAAAGTGTTAATTTTGAAAGTATCATATAGGCCTAGACTAAATTTAGGCTACAATAAAATTTTATTAAATTTTGATCTGAAGCTAGGCCTTTATTCTGAGCATTAAAATTAATAGGCCTAGGCTACTTTCTATTAAATTACTTAATCTATCTAAAGTAGACCTATCTAGGCATATATAGCCTATTGCCATTCCCAAAGGGGGGACCACGAATAAATTGCCTCGTTGGACCTCTGTGATCCGGCGTACCTCCTCCTGAATGGTGCGGAATTGCGAATACTGATTATTACTGAAGCACTCTCCCCATAAACAAGTTGCCCCAACGTTTTACTGCCCATGTGGACAAACTAAGTGGCCTATGCTATATATATTAACCCTTTCACTGCGGGTGACGTTCTGGAATGTTTTGGCAATTTACAGCAATTTCTAAGCTTTAAAAGCCTTTAAAAGACCTTGAGGTCCATGGAAGTTGGGCAACATTATATTTAAGTAAATATATATATTTATTGACATTAGAGATTGAATTTATTGATTTACCCTTGATTCTGTAGTTTACATTTAAAATTAATAAAAAACAGTTTGTGTTTGCATATTTGCATTTGAGGACTAGAAATTTCACAAGGTTTGCACATTTGTGTTTGCTGAAGTTTTGTTCTGGGTTTGCTGATTTGTGTTTGCTGACTTGACTTTTTGTTTGTGGTGCCCAGCTCTGCCGAATGGATACAAGCCAGGGAAAGAGAGAAAAGGCGAGAAAGATAAAAAAAAAAACGGTGACCCCCCTTAACACTTTTAATCAGATGATACTAATATTGATAAGTACTAGCTACCTGAAGACAATTTTATTCAGCATATGAAAGGACCTCTCAGTATCAAAGGGTAAAAAACTAGCTCAACTAACCATCAACTCTGACATTTTAAGTTGAGTAATATATAATACAAAATGGCATCATCTGACTAAAACAGTAAAAAGTTTCCCATGGTTCCCTGATAACTCAACCCATAATTAATTTCAACCAGTGCTAACTTGTTAATTCAACCAGGACTACTAAATCAGAGTGCTAACTTAAAGCATTAAATTAAATAAACCTAACCTAACCTAACAGTATGGTTTAATTGGTACTGGTTCAGTTGTCTAGTCACCACTTCCCATACCCACTTCATGTTTGTTTGATTTGCAAGTGAGGGCTGGTCCTATCCAGAGTGAGGTTTGGCATCCTCTACCCAATCTTAGCTGTTTCTGTCTGTCTCTTATTGTCCTACTTTTCCTTCTGGGGGCGGGAGGCTAGGTGTCCTCCCCTTGTAGATTTCATCTACTAGACGAGACAGAGAAAGAGGCGAGAGAATGCGAAAGTGGTCCCAGACCATATGAATTGGAATTTTAAATGTAGTTTCTGTTCGGTTTCTGTCTCAAGTTGGCCACTCCCAGTTATGGGGTATGTGCCTGAGTATATACAGTCCATCCTCCTATAACACGAGCTCCTACAACGCGATCCTCCTTCAACACGAGGGGGGGGGTCCCGAATTACCTAAACCTCTTATAACCCGAGCCGAAAACATATAACGCGAAATGGCCTTGCCGAGTGCTTCAAATCCGGCGCCTCCTCTTACTGCGCGACCCCCCCCCCCACCTACAGCGCGACGGCAAGAGAGCTTCGGAGCTGGCCCAGCTGGGTTGACGACAAGCTGAAACATCTCACTCAACGTACTGTTTCTTCATTCTAATTTAATTCGGTATATTTGTTTATCCAAACATGATCTTATAATTTACTTGCCTATTATTAGGAAGTAGAGTAATAAGAGCCCACAGTAACGAATATCCAATTGTTGATAATAAATTAATGTCGGACAGTACGTTTGGTTAGATTTTGTCCACGAAACTACAACAAACCCCAGCTGTGACTATGCTTGGCGGTGAATGTTATTCCGATGAAATGGAAGTTGTATAGCCTAGCCTATATATTTATTAAGCTAAAAAAGTACAGAAAAGTGGCAAAATTGGGGGGCCCAGTCCCATATAGAATTATCTCCATTTAAAGTGTTATTCCTACAACGCTAAATACCTACAACACGAGGCGCAGTGCCGCCCCTAAACTCGCGTTATAGGAGGATGGACTGTACATACATACATTAATAATATTTTAACATCAATGGAACATCAATTTGATCAATACTACTTTAAAGGGTAACTTCCTCTCTTGAAAATGAGCTACTGTATGCAAGATATCACATTTTGGCTGGAATTGTAATAAAACTGACAGATATAAACAAATTAATAGAAGTTACCAAGTGCACTGATGTGGTGGTCTGCAATGATGTCAGTGTAGAAGGCGTGACATCCCTGCTTGAGGAGGTCAGCGTTGGTGTCGGGACTCAGCTGACTCTGTTCTCCAGCACACGTCAGTTCAGAGAGGGGCTGCATCCAACTACGGAACAGTTATATTTTTAGTATTTTCATCTATTTCTCAAACTCCCATCTTCTCATATAAATTCTATTACTAGCCACAACCTAACAAACAAAATCTACAACACAAACATGCACAACAACACAAAAAGGTGGCTGGCCAACTTCCTAGCAGGCAGATGTGCACACGTATCTTTTGCCGGTCAGTCATCTAAAATCAGAAACTTTCCAAACAGAGTCCCACAAGGATCCGTCCTATCGCCCGCACTCTTCAATCTGTACATGCACGATATAACTACACCCAATACGCCCCAAATAAACTTAGCCTCCTATGCAGATGACATAACACTCACATGCACACACCATGACCCAAAAAGCGCAACAGATCTCCTTCAACCCTATCTCAACACACTACATGGCTGGTGCACTACAAACAGACTTAATCTAGCCCCAGCCAAATCCACCGCAACCCTGCTCACAAGTTGGACAGGAGAACACGAATACATCCCTCAACTCACCATAAACAACACACCCCTAACACATACACACACACCCAAAATCCTAGGAGTAACATATGATACTCATATGACATTCAAACAGCACACCACAAACATTAAAAAGAAACTGACACCCAGACTTAACGCCCTCAGGTCACTTGCTCACACAAAATTTGGACACAACAAAGAAACTACCACCACAGTATATAAACAATACATAAGATCAGTGATGGAATACGCAAGCCCAGCCTGGGCTTCTAACCTAGCTGAAACACATCATAAGACCTTACAGACTATTCAAAACAAAGCCCTGAAGATCATTACAGGCTGCACAGCTACTGCACCCACAGATCACCTACATCAAGAAACCAAAATCCTCAAAGTCAAAGACCATCTGGACATGAGAGGCACTCAATTCCTGGCAGCAGCCTCCACGAACCAAGACCACCCACTAAACTACATGGCAACACACCCACAGACACAAAAAAAATATCAAAACAACACCCAGCACACGGTATCACACACAATTATTGTCCTCTCTCCCTCCCTGCCCACCCCGAACCAACTTCCAGAAGCACATCCATACTCATATCTCTCACCGATCCATCCACTCACTCACAGACAACACGCAGCTCCATGCACGACCTCCCGAAATCCATCCTTCCGAATCCTCTCTTCCTCGCGAGGACAGAGTCCACCTGGCCAGGCTGAGATGCGGACACCATCCAGCTCTCCTGAGCTATCAGAAGAGACTGGATGACTCCGTTGTCGACGCCTGCCCGGGATGTAACACAGCACCCCATACCATTAAACACATCATAGAAGACTGCATTTCACACAACCACTTATGCCAACAACACAATCTACACTCAATGAGAGCTCTGTGGGAAAGCCCGATCGTGGCCATGGCCTTTCTCAGGGACTCGGGGCTGTTCGGCCAGGCAGCTTAGGGAACAACAACAACAACTAGCTGTACATGTTAGCTCAGAGTGTGACTGCATCCAACTACAAAACAGGTACATCATTAGTATATTGATACTGTACTTCCGAGAGTAAAGATTAAGGCAGGCTACATTTCTTTGTAAGGATCTAAAGTGAATTGGTGGTTGGGCCAAGATCACCATCATATTCCTTGTCAGTGCTTTCCTTATTCTTACAACCCTTCTCCTTTGCTGTATTCTCTCTCGCACTTCATCCTCCAAACTCCTATCCTTACTCATCACACTGCCTAAATACTTAAATGCATTTTCCCTTACCTGACCATTTGACCTCACTTGACACTCTGTGACTGCATCCCTCTCATCCTTCTTAACCACATTGACCTTCAGGTTCTATTTATCACACACAGCACTGAACATATTTATTTACCCTGCAACTCCCACTCACCATCACTAATCTGAACTGTATTATCAGCAAACAATAGCACAGGCAATTTACACTCACTTTCTTCCCTTACCATGGTTACTCCAACATCCACTGCTCTTCCTTATATTTCTTTCATGACTCCATCCACATACATATACTAAACAACAATGAGGATATCACACACCCTTGCTCAACCCAACATTCATACCAATGATTTCGCTCTGTTCATTCGCTACAAGCACTGCTGCCCTTGCAACCTCATGCATGGTCTTCACCACATTCAGTATCTTACCATCTACTCTGTATTATCAGTACTTTCCATATACCTTCTCTATCTACTTTCACAGGCTTTCTCCAAGTCCATTAAGGCAATCCAAATCTCCAGATATATCTCCACAACATATCTCTAGGAGAAAATATGGTCTACACAGCCTCTTCGCTTACAAAACCTACCCTGTTCCTCTGTTTGCTCTCTCACTCTCTCAATTACTATCCAAAAGTACAGCTTTCCCAATATGCTAAGCAGTTATAACCCCTGTGGTTAACTTACACTCCTCTCTCCCTCTACACAGGGGGAATATTATGCCTGATTTCCAGTCATCTGGCACTTCCCTTCTCCCACACTAGTCAATAAATTGTTCATACCCATTCAATCTCTACCTCACCTCCAAACTTCAGCATCTCACCACACACTCCATCTATCAGATGCTTTACCCATTTCACCCTCTTCAATGTCTTACCTACTTTTGACTAGATCCTCTCCTCTCTCACTGCTTCTCCTTCCTATTCCCCATCAACTTATGATTGCAGCTTTCATTCTCTAAATTTAACAATTCATTAAAGTGCTCTCTTCATCTCTCTACTCTCTCTTGCCTTTCCACTAACACTTAACCATTTTTATCTTTTATACCATTACTACTTCCTTAAGTCACCATCTTAAATATTTTGTTACCTACTGTACTTCCTAAACTGTATCTTATACTCCTTCCACTTTACATTTATGTTCCTTCCAAATTCCTCTTCTACTCTTCTCTTACTCTACTGTGCTACTCTCATTTTCTCAACATGCACTTCTCTTTTCTGTCTCTCCAAACCCTCGTTCCCTCAACTACCCAACCACTCCCTATCTGCTTTTTCATATCTTCAAATTTTTGTTTTATTACGAGCATTATTAATACAGTAATATCTTGTTTTTTTCAAACCCAGAGCTTACTTATGAGTATCTGGTTTGGACTCTCACCTTGGTCTTTGGGATAAAGTCTGGAAAACAGAGGAAGATGTATGAATATTCAATGTCTGGTTCAAACTCTAACTTGTCCTTGGAATTAAGCCTGAAAGAGTGAAACTCTCATAGTTGACAATGATTTACCCTATAAAACAGGGCTTTCTTAATTACTCAAGAGATTGGAAGACTTTACACACGAAAGTTACTTTTTCTTATAATAAGTCATGCTTGTACAGTATTAGCTTTATATTACCAGTAAATTGACCCCTTACTTAACAGCAGATTTCCAGAACTGCTTGGATGAAACAGTGTTGACGAGTGTGGCAGTGGTGGCGGCAGTGACAGACAGTACTGAACGTGTCACACCACCCAGCAGGCTTCGATCACGACTTTCATCACTAGACTTGAAGCTCTCGTCAAGTGTATCGTTTCCTTCATCAGTCTGCTGGAGGAGGAGAACAGGGAGGTAACAGACCATGGGACACAGGATAATACATACTGTACATACACACAATGGTTTAACATAATTATGTGGTGATGGGCTGGTCTATCCGAGTGAGAACTGAGCGATCTCTGCCATACCCATAGCTTACTCTGACTGTTCCTTTTACTTATATATCTTCTAGATCTCAAGTGGCGGCATCTTTTCCGTGGATTGACCTCCATACTGCCAACCTAGAAGTTGGCAGATTGGGAGCCAAAGCGTCACATTTTTCCCTTACCCCTCAACTTTCCCTTCATAATTGCTGAGGGGCACAGGGCCTTGGGTGGGGCTTTGGTTTCCCGAGCGTTTCCGCACCCTCCTCAGCTCCCTGCCTTGGAGTGGCTTCGGTCACCCGGGCTTTGTTAGTGGTAAGCAGGGAGGATTTTGTGGGGGCACTCGTTTATGGCCTTGGCCTTGCTCGAGACCTTGGGGCTGTTCGGCCAGACAGCCTGGGGAACAACAACAACAACAACAACAACATAATTTTCCAATTCATTACAATAGCTCAGGCGGGGTTGCCTTTTAGAAGTTGGAGTGTACTACAACTGTCTACAAAGTCCTGCCATAACACTGTCCCATCTTGCCATCACTGAGGCTGATATTAACATATTGCTAACCGTGCCTCAGCAAGACTCAAGAAAGTCCCCCTGCAGTACCAATAGTGCTACAACATAACAATGCCATAACAAGACTTTATTGTATACAATGACCATTGGTCCATATTTGCACCCTCCCCCCTTTTAGTCGCTTTGTACTACATGCAGTAGGATAGATGAATATGCTTTTTCCTCCACCAAATGTCCTTACTCATCCGTATTATATCATAAGAATTCCCCAGTCTCTTGATATTATGTATTTTGTAGAATTTAATTTTGTAAATGGAGAAATCGAAATGTGATGAGGTGAAGTTGAAACTATTATCCAGTGGAATTTCTGATTTGATGCAACAACAGATCCCACCCTTGGTCCTAAAGTTTGGAAAAACTAAGACCCAGGGTAGTTGAAAATGGAAAGACATGTTGATGGTGAGACTTTTGTTTCTGACAGAATGAAAATGTTGGGGGATTTTTATTCCAGAAAAAATGAACAGAGATTAGATTAGAGTCCACAAATATTGGAAAAGTAGGTGTTCAAAATTTTACACCGACAAGCAATTACTATGTTTGGTACAAGCTATTGGTGAAACAGTGACAGGATAACAACAGGGAGAGCGCTGTGTCGTCAACTGTACCCTGCCGGTGGTGGTGTTCTGATTCACCAACTGGTTTGCCTGTAATGTCGATATGCAGCAGCCATGTTCATTAATTTGGGAGGTTCTAATACAGTACATAGTGTTGAGTGGGATGTTGTTATGTAAAGGAGTGGTATTATCAAGAAAGAATAGTAAGTATATGTGAATAAGAGAATAATAAGTATAAGTTGGACCTATTTATGTCAGTCACCTTATTTATACAGCGCTACACTGGTTTATAGAGCACCACTGTAGTAAAGAGAGAGGATGATGATTGATTGATGCCTCCACATACTCACTTGGCCCCAGTCACTTTTCATTATCTGTAAGAATTATGTTATGTTATGTTACTTGAAATGTTGTAATATTTTGGCAGACATATAGTATATAACCGAGAACTCACATGGGACGGAGCATCAACAAAACCATCATCTGAGTCCAAGGAGGAGTTGTTGAGGTCCATCTGTGTGTTCACTTTGGAGTACAGCATGGCCATCTCTACCTGGTTCCTGTACAACAAACATAAGGGTTAATCACAAAATAAATGGTACAGTAAATTTAATGGGATATATGGGATATATATATATATCCCCCCTGGGGGTTAGGGAATAGAATATGCCCCACGTGCCTTCTGCGTGTCGTAAGAGGCGACTAAAGAGGTTGGGTCGGTGGGCTTGCGACCCCCACCCGGAAAAAATATCTAGCAAAGAAAAACTAACGAACAGCCTCGGATGCGGACGGAACCTACGTTGACGAACCACGACCGAATAAGGACATTCCTTCGGACATTGTGAGAATGGCTACGTGGAATGTTAGTGGCATGAATGATGGCACTAAAGAGAGAGAGGTTCTGGAAGTCTTAGTGAATGCCTGGCTGGATGTATGTGGAATGACAGAGACCAAATGGAAAGGTTCAGATGTGAGAGAGTGGGAGTGTGGAGTGGGAGTGTGGAATGGGTGTGTGTGCTGGAGTGAGTGAAGGAACAGCGAGAGAAGGTGCATGTTTGTTTGTAAGTAGCAAATGGAAGGAATGTGTAAGAGAGTATGGGTCTGTGGGTTCAAGGATTGTGTGGGTGAGAATGAAAGTAGGAATACAAACGTGGGTGTTTGTATGCGTGTATGCCCCGACAGAGGATATACTTGAAAGAAAGAAAGAGGAGTTCTGGATGAATGTGGAGGCGTGCCTGGAGAAGTTTGACAAGAACGAAAGAATATTTCTGATTGGGGATATGAATGGTAAGGTGGGTGATAGGAAAGTTGAGGGAGTGGTGGGAGGGTGGGGGTGGGTACCATCAGAGGTGAATGGGAATGGTAGTGCACTTGTGGACGTATGTGTGGGGAGGAGGCTGTGGATAGGCAACACCTTCTTCCGGCACAGAATGATCCACAGGTACACGTGGAAACGGATGTTGACGATGAAGGATAAGACAGTGGTGGAACGAAAGTCATTGATTGATTATGTATGTGTGGATGAACGAATGAAGAAATCTGTGATGGATGCTAGGGTGTATAGGGGTATTGGAGGGGGTCTGTCTGATCATTATGTAGTGGTAGCTAAGGTTAGGATACAAAAGAAGTGGGTGAGGAGAGCTGGAGGGAGGCGAGAGGAGGGTGGAATGGTGAGGAGGGTGGAGAGGTTGCAGGAGGAGGAAGTCAGGGAGGAGTACAGGAGAGCAGTGGAAAGACGACTAGGTGGGTTCGACCTGGAAGTTATGGAGGAAGTGGAGGAGATGAGCAAGGTGTTTAAGGATGAGATCTGTGCAGCATGTGCGGAGGTGTGTGGAGTGAGGAGAAGAGGGAGGGGAGTGAAAGGTACAGCATGGTGGACAGAAGAGGTAAGAATAGCTGTGGAAGAAAAGAAGAAAGCATATAGAGAGTGGTTGGGTAGTAGAGGGAATGAAGATTTCGAGAGACAGAAACGAGCGAGGTACGTGGAGAGTAAGAGGGTGGTGAAGAGAGTAGTGAAGGAAAGTAAGAGAAGAGTAGATGAGGAATTTGGAAGGAATCTGAGTGTAAAATGGAGGGAGAGTAAGAAACTGTTCTGGAAAGAAGTCAAGAAAGTTAGGGAAGGTAGCAAGGGAAACAGTAAGGGTGTGAAAGATAAGAATGGGAGAATGCTAGCCGAGAAGCAAGAGAGAGTCGAAAGATGGAGGGAGTACTTCAATGAGTTGCTAAATGTAAGGAATGAAGAGCCAGCAAACATAGCTGGATATGGTATGGGAGGGAGAAGAAGAGAAGTAGTGGAGGAGGAGGTGGGGATCAGGAGGTCAGAAGTGTGGGAAGCCATGAAAAGAGTGAATTTGGGGAAAGCACCAGGAACAGATGGAGTGTGTGGGGAAATGTTGAGGTATGGTGGTGAGATAGTGATAGAATGGGTATTGAAAATGTGCAAACTAGCATGGGAGAAGGGGAGTGTACCCGATGACTGGAAGACTGGCATAATAGTCCCCCTATATAAGGGCAAAGGGGAAAGAGGAGTGTGTGGTAACCACCGAGGAATATGTCTTCTAAGCGTAGTAGGGAAGGTATACAGTAGGGTAGTGATTGAGAGAGTGAGAGTGAGAACGGAGAAATGGATAGGCGACGAGCAGGGAGGTTTTAGGAAGGGAAGAGGATGTGTAGATCAGATTTTTACCCTGAATTGTGTTGTGGAGAAATATCTGGAGAAGAAACAAAAGGTGTATGTTGCCTTTATGGACTTGGAGAAGGCCTATGACAGAGTGGATAGAGAAGGTTTGTGGAAAGTACTTAGAATATACGGAGTAGAGGGCAAGTTGCTGAAAGCAGTGAAGAGCATGTATGAGGGTGCAAAGGTGGCAGTACGTGTGGAGAGTGAGCAGAGCGAGTTCTTTGACCTGAGTGTTGGATTGAAACAGGGGTGTGTGATGTCCCCGTGGTTGTTTACTGTATATTATTATTATTTTTTTTTTTTTTCTATGTGATTGAGGGAGGCAAAAGGCATAACTGCCTATAGCGAGTGCCTCCCCCATAGTTGAAAGAGTGACAGGGCCAAAATCAAGGGACGTTCGAGCCAAAATGCCTGGACACACGGAGTTTGAAGCAATTTAAGTCATAGGAAGAGGGAAAGACTGATTCTGGGAGAGAGTTCCAGAGCTCAGCTGTTGAGTAGAAGAAAGTTTGAGAGTAACGTTTCACTCTTGGGTTGGAGAGTTGAACAGAGTAGGGGTGGGATTGAGTTGCAAGACGGGTACCACGTGCCCTACGTAAAGGAGGTGGTATGCACTGGGATAGCTCTGAGGAACACTGATTATTATAGTAGCGATAGAATAGCGAGAGAGATGCAACATTGCGGCGGAGAGAGAGAGATTGCAGAGAGTTGGTGAGTGGACGGGAGTTAATGATACGAAAGGCCTTCCTTTCAACTTTGTCTAGGAGAGCGGTGTGAGAGGAACCTCCCCACACATGTGAACAATACTCAATACAAGGGCGCACACTATGCCCCTGTACAGAGCAAGAAGCTGTGCAGGGGAAAAGAACCCCCTAAGGCGGTTGAGCACACCCAGCTTCTGGGAGGCTGCCTTAGCAAGACTGGTAATATGGTCCTTCCAAATGAGAGCAGAAGAAAAAGAGACACCAAGAATATTGAGAGAAGATGAAGGGTTGATTTTTGTATTGCTGAAGAAAAAGGGATAGTCCGCTGGGAGATCCTGACGGGTAGATAGATGGAGAAATTGGGTTTTGGAAGCATTAAAGTTAACAAAGTTTTCTCTGCCCCAATTGGAAATAGTATTTAGATCAGAATTTAAGAGTTCTATGGCTTCATTACGTTTGTCGTTGAGGGATTGCTGGCTGGGGCGTTCTGAAAAACTAATGGAGTAGTGTAAGGTTGAGTCGTCTGCGTATGAATGGATGGGAATTAAGGTACAGTTAAGGAGCAATATATGGATGGAGTCATGAAAGAAATACTATCAAGAGCAGTGGATGTTGGTGTATCGCTGAAAAGGGAGGGAATTGAGTGGAAGCTACCTATACTGCTGTTTGCGGATGATACAGTTCTGATGAGTGATAATGAATGGGAGTTGCAGGGTCTGGTAAATGAGTTTGTAACAGTGTGAAAAACGGAATTTGAAGGTAAATGCGGAGAAGAGCAAGGTTATGGTCTTCGAAAGGGGTGAAATCACAGAGTGTGAGGTGAAGCTGACCGGTCAGGCTATGGAGATCGTCAACTCTTTTAAGTATCTGGGCAGTGTGTTGAGTAAAGATGGGACTATGGATGAAGAAGTGCGGGAGAGGGTACAACAGGGGAAGAGGGTTGTAGGAACGCTAAAAGCAGTAACAAGAAATAGGGTGGTCAGTATGGAAGTGAAGAAGTCCTTGCATGACAGTGTGGTAATCCCGACACTGACTTACGGAAGCGAAGCATGGACGTTGGTTGAGAGACTCCGACCAAGAGTGAGAGCAGTGGAAATGAATTACTTAAGGAGTGCGTGCGGAGTTACATGGAGGGATAGACAGACTAATGAGGAAGTAAGAAGGAGGTGTGGTGTGGAGGTAGATGTGCTGGAAAGTGTGAAAAGGAACAACTTGAGATGGTTCGGCCATATGGAACGTATGGAAAGCGAGAGAATGACTAAGAGGGTGTACGAGAGCGAGGTGGAGGGACAGAGAGGGAGAGGTAGACCGAATGAGAGGTGGAAGGATGGAGTGAGGAAGTACATGAACGAAGGCGGTGCTGGTTGGGGGGAGGGGCGTCGACTGACTGGGGACAGAGGTGCATGGGGGCGGTTCGTTCGTGGCCACCCCTTCGGGGATCACGGCGTCAGGCAATAGATAGATAGATTATACAGTACATACCTATATTAAATAACGCCGTTCTTAACATCAATAACCCTTAAATTCACTGTGTCAATTACAACACAATCCCACCCATAAATGCAATCCTCGCATGGTCAATTCATAAGGCAAGAGACCATCCTCAAAGTTAACTAGGCGAGGAACACATGTTTACAGAGAATCCCCCTTAAATTAAATAATAAATTAATTTGAAAATTTGAAAAATACATTCATGTCTTGGTCAGCCAAAGTTGGCACTCTTCTAAAAAAAAATCTTTTATGATATTCCCTTTACTCTCTCTCTCTCTCTCTCTCTCTCTCTCTCACATACACACAGACACACACACTCTCTCTCTCTCTCTTTTGCTAAGCCTTTCTTCTACCTTACTTCATTTGGAGCTTTGCTACCTCAACAAGACCTGAACACCTCACTTGGATAAAAGGTCTGTGTGAAGAATTTATCCACGTAAACCATGGAAGCCTGCAAGTCTGGTGACACACTCCCCTCATTCTCCCATACACCAACATCCAGACCCATCATTTGAATTGTTCCTAAGGTATTGTACAGTACAGCATTGTGTGTATTGTGTGCAGCTAGGCTTTATTAACAGGCTTTCTTAAACATAGTGGAGGATAAGGAGAGGTGGAGAAAAGGTAAAGGGGAGAGAGAAAGAGAGACTTTAAGTGTGCATAAACTTATGCAGTACAACATATTGGTAACAGCAAGTTTGTTTGTATATAATGTCAGTGGATTTTTATAAAACAAATCAGTGCAATATAATGCTCAACAAAAGTGCACACTGCATAGCATATTAAAAAAAGGGTATCAACAAGTCTATTAAAAAATTGAATCTCCAGACTCTTGCATTTAATCTATTTTTTATTAATTTCACCACAACACCAAACACCTCCAATGAAATTAATGAAAGCACGTAGATTGCAAAAGTTTGAAGAGCCAAAACTGTTAATTTAATAGACTAGTAGATACCTTCTTTATTTTTAATATGTTATGCACTTTTGTTGAGCATTATATCGCACTATGCTTTTTTCACTACGTGTACTTTAAATATGCTGTACTGCATATGTTTATGCACACTACAATTTTGTATTTTGCAAGCAAACTTGTACTGTAATTGGGGACAATCAAACCACCCATCTAAGCAGTTAACCCGGCAAGCGCGATAGGCCTCACGGAAGGCTTCCTATAGGGAACGCGATAGGCCTCACGGAAGCAGGACCATAAAAAAAGCCTTCCATAAAAAAAAAGGGCCTATCAAAACAAAGGAATTTGTCTCTAGGTGAGATAATTCCCCTCCAGTACTCATCCATGTAAATCTCACCCACCCCCCTCCCCTCCTTCCCCACCTTATTCCCCCCTCCCTCCCCTCCTCAATTATCACCTATTTTTCCTCTTATTATCATCATTTATCGGTTATTTTTCTCTCCCGCGATAATGTAGCACAAGTGGGTTGCATAAAAGATCGTTATGCAACACCCAGACACCGGCACACACCGCCTCGCTCGTCTCAGTTGACTCCCAGACAGAGAGAGGGGAGGGCTGCCTGTCTCTCTCTCTCGCCTGAGATTATGACCGGGTGGCCAATATCTTCGTTTTTCACCACCCAAATGCTTTTCCCACTTATTTTAGCACTCTTGAAGGTTCATATATACATCATATATGTAAAATAAAAGCATACCGAAAACAAATAATGGTTTATATTGTAAATATAACGAATTCTGTCAGAATCCAGGGCTAGAAATGCACAAATAACTACCCTAGCACCTACGTCTATATCGCGCTTGTCAGGTTAATACTCTCCAAATGCCTCAGAACAAGTCACTTACATTTGTCAGTACCACACCATTCCCCATTTCACGCTTTATATCTGTAAGTGCAGCTTACAATGAACCAGATAATTGCATTCTGGGTAATTTTTTTGAAAAGACTCGCAGCGTTATTATACATAATTTATTAAGGAAAGTGAAGCTCTATGGAATCCTTATAATATACTCACATAGATTCCACTGTGGGAGAATAGTTTTGATAGTTAACTATAGTTTTGATGTAAATACTACCGCAACTACGAATCTTGTTTCCGAGACCTAGTATATTAACTTAACCTAACCAAACAACACAACCCAACCTAACCTAACCTAGACCCAGTATGTGGGATACAATACTAGCACTTGCATGCCAGCTACTGTGGGTTCATATATTAGACATACAGTAACATCTTTGTAGAACATAACACTTTACCGTAGCGAGTGTACTCCATTCCGAACACTTTTTGTAAACATTGAACACGTCCGTAGCAGAGCTCTCAAGATTGCGGGACTGAGTTTGTTTACGCGCGGGACTATTTATATCGACAAAATCGAGTTACAAAACTTATCAAAACTATTCTTCCACAACGGAATCTATGTGAGTATATTATAAGGATTCCATAGAGCTTCACTTTCCCTAATAAATTATGTATAATAACGCTGCGAGTCTATTCCCTATAATTATCATTATTATTTCTATTGCCAGGCGCCTAGATCCCTGAGGGGATAGACACAAAATAATCGCCATCATATGCCTCCATGTGCTGAGGGAACTCGTTCGATTATCTAGCTTCTTGTTCTTCACAGAGGAGGGTTGCTGGCCCAACCGTCCATTGGTATGAATACTATAATGTGTTAGAATGACTGTGGATGTAAATATAATCTGTAACCACTGTAATCGCCCATGCTGATCAAGTGCTAACATATACTTATGTGCAGTACATGCGCCACTGGTCCACCTCTAATGGCTGCCATTGCAGTGAGTAGTACAGAAGTTAATGCCCTCAGATCAATAAACCTTTTGGGCGGGTGTGGAGGGGCAAATCTCGAACTTCCCGTGCACTAGTGGCACACATTACCAATCAGCCACGCCGGCTCTTATTCCTGAATTTACAGTGAAGGAGGAGGATGTTTGCCACCTGTACTTGGCATGACTCTCATAAACAATTGGTAAGAAAATCAGAACAATACTAACCTAGCATTAATGAGGGTCTCCAGATGTGAAGGTGGGGCATGTGTTAGAGCAAAGTCCAGGAATCGAGCCCTGGCGGTGAGATTGGCATAGTGGTGTGTACGACCCAGCTTACCACACACCTCCCAACCTTCATGATGTTCTCCACACACCAGCTGCTCACACACACTGCCGCCAACAACATAGTCACCAGCCTGAAATGAAAATAATATGTATTAATAGAGGAAAACTTTGCAAAAATAAACAGAGATAAAGTACATATAAAGAGTGCATTGATATTATTGCTTAGTAACTTTCACATAGCGTACTTCTAACATAATGTATGTATTATATAACCTTGAACAATATGCTTAGTTTCCTGTATATTGAAATTGTTATGATAAAATAAATTTAAGATGGATATAATATGCATCGAAGTAAATATACCCTGTGTGTAGGTTTTGGTTAGATGCATAACTTTTTGTGTTAAGGGGAGATGGGTCGTTTTTCTGGCCCCCAGTTTTCCCCCATTAGTTTTCAGATTGTATGACGTTCGGCTCATTAGTTTGGCTATTTTATGGCCTTTCGCCCTATTTCTTTGTCAATATTTAGACTTTTTTTGTTTAATTTAGATGTAATTTTTTTCCTGGCGAGCGATAGCGAGCCTATAATTTAAGAGGAACAGGATTTTTTTCAATCGAAAAATGTAAAAATATATCTTGAAGGAGGGTCTTGAGGGTGTTTTTTTTAAAGTTTGATGGAGGTCTAGGGAGGAAACTAAAAACATGATAAAATTATATATAAAATTAACAAATTAATACAGTACACCCATCCCCCCTTAACCCCTCCAGTACTGGCAATGTCCTTTAGATTCTATTCTGGCAAGAATTAGACGATCTTATTCAGCTTTGGAAGGACGTCTATCAATTAAAAGGTTACAGGCTATCTCAATTAATCCTTTTAGCTACCATATATCTTTTCTATACCTCGTAAAATCGTGTAAATGTAGCTGAAATCAAATAAAAGAGACGCCTCTGGTACTGTACGGGTTAAGGGGAGATTTCAACCTGGATAATTTTTTTCTGGACCCCTTTCTCCCTCATGTTTAGCCGCATTGCTTTTGAGATAATAAGACGTTCGCCCCATTAGTTTGGCGATTGTAGGACCTTTCACCCCAGTTATGTCACTTTTAAGACCTTTCGTCCCATTTAGGTGTCGATTTTTTCCTGGCGAGCGATAGCGAGCCTGTAATTTAAGAGGAGCCGGCCTTCGGCCGGGACATTATTCTACCGAAAAATGTACAAATTTATCTTGAAAGGGGGTCATGGGGGTGTCATTTCAAGCTTGATGGAAGTCTAGGAAACACACTAAAAATCTCCCCTTAAGAGGATCAAGGGAATTTACAACGGGTGGCATGATGGTATGGGGGTGTCAGTGGTGATGCCAACCAAGAGTTAAGGGTATCTATTCACCTAACAATTAAAGAACTGACCAAATTTTGGCAAAGTACATAATTCGTTAGCTAATTTAAGAACACACACACATAATCATGCACACTCGCGCGCATAAGGGTGATTATGCATTGGCCGTGTAAGATAGTAATGTGATGAAACATTTGCCTATCATTTTATTACGCTTTCTTATTACTTTTTCTAAAATCATTGTAATAGTATGGGCAGCAACATCCTATTTCATTAGTAATGCCACTTAATCACACATTCAAATATTCTTTCCAATCTAACTTCGCATAACCATGACAGCCGAAAAGATATTTGGTCTGGTGTGAGGGCTTGAAACCCGACATAAGTATTTAATGAAGGCTGTAGGAAAAAATTACCAACATTGTGAAGACCAGATCTTTTTACATAGTCTATCAGACAGAATATAATATGAAAATAGTAAAAATGGACCCCCCCCCCCCAACCCAAGACTATAACACTCACTCATATTATCATCTCAGAGAGAGAGGGGGGGGGGGGAGCGAGAGGAGGGGGAGGGGGAGCGAGAGAGGGGGGGGGGGGGGGCGAGAGAGGGGGGGGGGGGCGAGGGATATGAGGGTGAAAGGTTAAAGGGGGTAAAAGAGAAGGTAGAGGAGGCTACGGCGAGACAATCGCACATTACCCTTCTATATAAAGTGTACACCTACCCGCCCTTCCCCCCATCTCTCTCTCTCTCTCCTGCTTTTACTGCTGTGAACATACATTACCTAAATAATAAGCACAATCTTGAACGTATAGGCTATCAATTGATGTTAGAGTTGTTAGAGCCGCGGTGGCCCAATGGATAACACACTTACGTGTGAATCTGCTTGACCTGGGTTCGATCCTAGCCAAGGCAGACATATTTAGTGATTGTGGTAGTACAGTCACTCATACAAATTCGTGGACCTCACCTACTTCAAATTCAGGAAGTATCTATCTGGAAACGAAGATAACAATATATTGTTTTATACATCAACTACAAAATGATATGTACTATTTATTGAAAAGCAAGTTCCATTAAAAAAACAATCCAGATAGGTATAATTGCATACAGCATCACATAGGGGGTCCTAGAATGTTTATAAGTGATTGTACATCCTAGCTTGTTTAACGTGCTCGCACAGTCTAATAACACACACAACAAAGCCACTCCAACAGCTTCCTCTCTCTCACTCTTCGAAAAAGTAGATACAAGGAGCCCTTGTAAAGGCTTATCCCTCAATACCTTCACCCTCACACAATGCATGATTACCCAGTCCCACATGTGGATCAAATAATCAGGTGTAGTGAACGTAGGATATATCACACACACACACACACACACACACACACACACACACACACACACACGCACACGCACACGCACACACACACCTCATCTCCAGTACCAGCTCCTACATTTGGCACTAATGTCCAGTTGTAGTGAAGAAGATCACAGTACCACTCAACCACACACCTACTACAACGTCAACGTCAACACACACACACACACACACACACACACACACACACACACACACACACACACACACACACACACACACCTACACTACCGAGGATTAACCTCCCATTGTAGTAGGCTTTACCTGACCCTACCTGTAGGGACTTGAATGCAGCTCCCTCTTTACCCTTTACCTCTTTACCCTGACCCTACCAAAACAGATTTTGTATGTATGTATGTTTGTGTGCATACGTGAGCGTTTGTGTATACGGACATGTGCACACTTACTGCATGTTCTTATGTTCTTATATATGTATGTATATGTATGCGTATGTATGTGCATACGTATGTGTATATATGTATGTTCTGTATATGAGTAAGTAAAATAAATGTGTATATGTACTGTATATCACTTACTCTCATGGTTATTTTATGATAATTTGTATTCTGCACCTGCATCATTATTGTATTTATTTTTATTTGTTTTGTAAACTGAGCTTACCATCTTCATATCTGTACATCTCATGTTCATCCACTAAATTGTAAAATGTGTATTTTCAGCTCATGAGGCTGCCATTCTTTAATAAACCGTTTATTATTATTATTATTATTATTATTATTATTATTATTATTATACACACACAATGCCTCATCCCCATTGCCAGGTCCCACACTTGCCACTAATGACCAGTTGTAGTGAAGACATTACTCCCTTCCCCCAGACCCCTCCAAACCACCACATTGTTATAACCTATTCCAAGTAGGCCCAAAACTCTGGAACATTAACCTCTATAACTCACAAACGACTGGAGTGATCGAGCTAATAAATCTACCATTTGGGAAGGGTTAGGTAGGGAATAGGTGTGGAAATTTACATCCCATTTTCTCTAGCCATTTTCGAGTTACAGAGGTTAGGGTTCACGATTTCTGGACTACGTATTTGGAACAGGGTAATAACTGAAAGGAATATTTGGTTGAATGGATGGTGTGATGGGAGTACCGGTAAAGTGAGCTAAACAAATGATGTATGTAGATAAATGGCACGACGGAAATATTACGAAATGGATGGATGGATGAAGATAGGAGGGTGTCCAACGAAAGCCAATTCCATGCATTTTAGTCTCTATTACTACCGTCTGTCTCTATGGCACCCCTAACTCTCCCGGACCTATTCTGAAACATTACCGCATTGTAAGAGATAATCTGGATTAACGGATTAAGAGATCAATTGAGGGAAGACTTGCACTAAAGTTTTTTTTTCTGGACCCCCTTCTCCCTCATGTTTAGCCTCATTTGTTTTGAAATTTTAATACCTTCGCCCCCCTAGTTTGTCGATTTTAGACTATTTCTGTGAATTCTAAAACGTTTCGTGCCGTTTAGGTGTCGATTTTTTCCTAACGAGCGATAGCGAGCCAGAAATGTAGGAGGAACCTAGACATTTTTCTAATGGGGGAAAACACAACATTTATCTCGAATGGGGGTCTTGGTATTTTTAAAAGTTTGATGGAGGTCTAGGGAGAAACCAAATACCTCCCCTTAATATATGTTCATCCTTGGCATAGTCAAACCCTTTGTCTCGAAATAATGGGTTGTTATAAAAACCTTAATGCACAGAAAACCTAAACATCATCTATAATAAACTACACATATTGGTGGTCAGGCCAGGATATGCTCTGCAACGTTTGGGTGCTAGCTGCCCCCAATAAGAATCGAATGTGGACAGGCTAATTTGTACTCAGTCGAAAAAATATATATCACAACAATTTTATTTGGTAGTCAAGTTTTCCTGTGCAATCAACACCCAATTATTTAGTGTATATTTTAGATAGAATAGACAAAACTCTTACTACATATTTACGATTATATCTGATGTCTGTATATTGTACCCCTAACGCAAAATGAAAGAACATGGGCATTGTGGAACTGACTGGCGTTAAGGGGGGTCACCTGTTTATTTTTTCTCCTTTTCTCTGACTTGTATGCATTCGGCCCCATTCATCCTACTGTTTTAAGACGTTTATCCCCATCCAGGTGTCGAATTTTTTCTTGGCGAGCGATAGCGAGCGGAGCGGAGAAATCCGGCTTCGCCAGAGACATTTTTCTATCGAAAAGTGTACATATTTAGCCTACTGTCAAAAACATTACAAAATTACACCAGGATAGGGATAAACGTCATAAGACAGTAGGCTGAATGGGGCCGAATGGATACAAGCCAGCGAGGGAGAGAGAGAGAAGAAAAATAACGAGGTGGGCCCCCTAAATCTACGCATATAACTTGTTTTGGTTAATACAGACACATACATTATACCCTCTGGTATATATGTTTTGGTTAATACAGACACATACATTATACCCTCTGGTATATATGTTTTGGTTAATACAGACACATACATTATACCCTCTGGTATATATGTTTTGGTTAATACAGACACATACATTATACCCTCTGGTATATATGTTTTAATCTACAATAACATGGCAAATCAAGATTTACATGTATCTCTTGCCTTCTCGGGTTCCAGAGTCAATTATAAAAAAATCAATTCATTGCACACACGAAGAAAAATAGTAAAACAACTTTCACTAATTCATCAGGCTGACATTCTGCTATATAATGCTTCAAAATATTGTATTAGTTTTCGTCAGACTGATATAATAGTATTGCTAACAAAACAATAAGCCAAGGTATTCATACAAGATTGATAGTTTTGTCACATTAATACAAGCTAGATTATAATTATTCTCTCTCTCTTCCAGAGTCAATTATAAAAAAATCAATTCATTGCACACACGAAGAAACCACTCTAAACCACTGTTTGGACACTTGATTCTCGGTGTTTTGGAGAACAAGCAGCCTAGAAGGGTCACTAGACCTATTGTTGCTTGATTTCCTTTTTACTACTTTGTATATATATATATATATATATATATATATATTATATATATATATATTATATATATATACAGTATATACAATATCATACACACAATGCAATGCTTACGTAGTAATGTAAGTCAATAAGGATGATACACAGTGACCTCTTATGGAACGACTGATGTACCGCTACATAAAACTTCCTTCCCATAATGTTTCGGCACATTCCACAAGGTAATAATGGACCCAACGAGGTAATGACGCCTGGTAACCGCAAAAATACGACAAGTGAAACAAAAAAAGGCGAAGAACGCATTGGCCTGAGTAACGCGCGGTGGTGCCTAGAGACCCTATAGTAACAGAGATCAGTGAACCCCGTCCATGCTGGTGTTATTAGTCTCTCTTTACACTCATAAATGTCCATACCAATACTACACATTTGTCAATACTGGCACAGGATAATATAGTATGGTCTGTTGATCTATGATATTGATTTATAATATAATACTACCCTGTTGTTTGATAATTACGACACCAACATGGCGTTTTAAGGTAAACATGTCCGCTCTCTCTTATTACAGGAACTCTGGCCGTATCATGTGTTTTGTTTATATTCGCGGCTCGACTGCCACAGACTGCCGTGTCATGTCTTTAAATCACACCACTTGGGAATGGCCCATTGTTGTTTCTTGTGATTTACCAAACTATCTGAGACTGTCAGGAAAAGCGGTGTGGAAACAGCTGCAGTTGCCAGCTAAGAAGAATGGATGGGAAGCTTAAAGGCTCATTTGGGTGGATGGATGACAACAAAAAAGTATATAATTAGTTGGAAGGATGTATACTTAGCTAGAAGGATGATCTGGTTGGATGAATTGTGTGATGGAAGGCAGATTTGGTACGGTGGATGACATGGGAGTACAGAGTTAGCTAAACACATGATATGGTTAGATGGATGGCAGGGAATATATTATATAGTTAGCTGGAAGGATGATTTGGTTGGATAAATGACATGGGAGTATATAGTTAGCTGAAGGGAACATTTGGTTGAATGGATGGTTTGATGGGAGTACTTGGTTAGCTGAAAGGAATATTTGGTTGCATGGATTTTTTGATGGGAGTACTTGGTTAACTGAAGGGAACATTTGGTTGAATGGATGGCTTGATGGGAGTACTTGGTTAGCTGAAAGGAATATTTGGTTGCATGGATGGTTTGATGAGAGTACTTGATTAGTTGCCATTTTTTTTTTTTGTTTTTTTTTTTTGTTTTTTTTTTTAACTCGATGATTTGATGGAAGTGCCGGTAAAGTTAGCTGAACATGATGTGTATATATAAATGTCACGACGGAAGTATTAATAAATGGATAGATGAAGGTAGAACTATATAGCTTGACGTGTTGTTGTTGTTGTTGTTCCCCAAGCTGCCTGGTTTTGAGGCATTAGGCGATGGTACACTCGGATGCCATAGCCTCTACCCCACTCATAATAATTCATGGAACACGTTCAGTATATTTTCTTAAGGGGAGTTAGACCGTTTTTCTGGACCCCCTTCTCCCTTATCTTTAGGCCCATTAGTTTGACGATTTTATGAACTTTCGCCCCATATCTGTCAATAATGAGACCTTTCCTACCATTTAGGTGTCGATTTTATCCTGGCGAGCGATAGCGAGCCTGTAATTTAAGAGGATCCAACCTTCGGCCGGGATATTTGTCTACCGAAAAATGTACACATTTATTTTAAAACCTGGTCTAGGGGGCGTTTTTTTAAGCTTGATGGAAGTCTGCTGAGGAAACTAGAACAATATTTCATACACTAAAAAATGTAACACAAAGTGAATCATCTCCCCTTAATGCAATTATTACTGCCTGGATTGATTTTAGGAAAGAACTTGCTTTTCAATAAATAGTATAGGCCTACATAGTTGTGTAGTTGATGCAAAGATAAATATATTCATATATTTGTTTCCCGAGATATACTTCCATCCTTAGAAATAGGGAAAGTCCACGATTATTGATGAGTGGGCTAGAGACTATTGACTCCTAGTGTACAGTTGGCCACATTCATTATTGATGAGTGGGCTAGAGACTATTGACTCCTAGTGTACAGTTGGCCACATTCATTATTGATGAGTGGGCTAGAGACTATTGACTCCTAGTGTACAGTTGGCCACATTCATTATTGATGAGTGGGCTAGAGACTATTGACTCCTAGTGTACAGTTGGCCACATTATTGATGAGTGGGCTAGAGACTATTGACTCCTAGTGTACAGTTGGCCACATTCATTATTGATGAGTGGGCTAGAGACTATTGACTCCGCTAGTGTACAGTTGGCCACATTCATTATTGATGAGTGGGCTAGAGACTATTGACTCCGCTAGTGTACAGTTGGCCACATTCATTATTGATGAGTGGGCTAGAGACTATTGACTCCGCTAGTGTACAGTTGGCCACATTCATTATTGATGAGTGGGCTAGAGACTATTGACTCCTAGTGTACAGTTGGCCACATTCATTATTGATGAGTGGGCTAGAGACTATTGACTCCGCTAGTGTACAGTTGGCACATTCATTATTGATGAGTGGGCTAGAGACTATTGACTCCGCTAGTGTACAGTTGGCCACATTCATTATTGATGAGTGGGCTAGAGACTATTGACTCCTAGTGTACAGTTGGCAACATTCATTATTGATGAGTGGGCTAGAGACTATTGACTCCGCTAGTGTACAGTTGGCCACATTCATTATTGATGAGTGGGCTAGAGACTATTGACTCCGCTAGTGTACAGTTGGCCACATTCATTATTGATGAGTGGGCTAGAGACTATTGACTCCGCTAGTGTACAGTTGGCCACATTCATTATTGATGAGTGGGCTAGAGACTATTGACTCCTAGTGTACAGTTGGCCACATTCATTATTGATGAGTGGGCTAGAGACTATTGACTCCGCTAGTGTACAGTTGGCCACATTCATTATTGATGAGTGGGCTAGAGACTATTGACTCCGCTAGTGTACAGTTGGCCACATTCATTATTGATGAGTGGGCTAGAGACTATTGACTCCGCTAGTGTACAGTTGGCCACATTCATTATTGATGAGTGGGCTAGAGACTATTGACTCCGCTAGTGTACAGTTGGCCACATTCATTATTGATGAGTGGGCTAGAGACTATTGACTCCGCTAGTGTACAGTTGGCCACATTCATTATTGATGAGTGGGCTAGAGACTATTGACTCCGCTAGTGTACAGTTGGCCACATTCATTATTGAAGAGTGGGCTAGAGACTATTGACTCCGCTAGTGTACAGTTGGCCACATTCATTTAAATACACTCCATGCTTTTATGTACGGAAGGAAAATTTGTCTGATTGAATTAGAAGTGTATTTTTTTATGCAATAGTTGAAGAATGTGACCAATTAACGGTTGTATAGCTAATTATTCTTGCAAGTCAATCACACTATGTCTCCTTCCATACCTATAATTTTGGCTAAGTGGTTGATGTAAAGATATACAGTATATACGAAAGGAGCATATTCGGACAATCTGAAGCAAGTTGGCTACTGAATCCTGGGGTATGGGTGAACGAATTAACTCCTTGAGGATTATGACGCTTTCTAACGCTTTATTCTGGCTATCATAGACAATTATATATATATATATATATATTAGGAAGTGTATATGTAAATCAGTAGTTTAACTGATATTAGTTTGGCAATTTTAAGACCTTTCGTCCAATTTTTGTTGTCAATATTAAGACCTCGCGTGCCATTTAGGTGTTGATTTGTATTTCGCGAGCGATAGCGACCTAAGTAGGGAACGGCCTTTGGCCGAGACATTTCCTACCGAAACATTTACAAATTAATCTCGAAGGGGGGTCTTGGGGGTGTATTTTTATGCTTGATAGATGTCTAGGGAGCAATCGAAAATATATATACGTATATACAGTAGTTATATACAATAGAAACAAAACATAAAATATATATACGTATATACAGTAGTTATATACAATAGAAACAAAACATAAAATATATATACGTATATACAGTAGTTATATACAATAGAAACAAAACATAAAATATATATACGTATATACAGTAGTTATATACAATAGAAACAAAACATAAAATATATATACGTATATACAGTAGTTATATACAATAGAAACAAAACATAAAATATATATACGTATATACAGTAGTTATATACAATAGAAACAAAACAAAATATATATACGTATATACAGTAGTTATATACAATAGAAACAAAACATAAAATATATATACGTATATACAGTAGTTATATACAATAGAAACAAAACAAAATATATATACGTATATACAGTAGTTATATACAATAGAAACAAAACATAAAATATATATACGTATATACAGTAGTTATATACAAGAAACAAAACATAAAATATATATACGTATATACAGTAGTTATATACAATAGAAACAAAACATAAAATATATATACGTATATACAGTAGTTATATACAATAGAAACAAAACAAAAATATATACGTATATACAGTAGTATATACAATAGAAACAAAACATAAATATATATACGTATATACAGTAGTTATATACAATAGAAACAAAACATAAAATATATATACGTATATACAGTAGTTATATACAATAGAAACAAAACATAAAATATATATACGTATATACAGTAGTTATATACAAGAAACAAAACATAAAATATATATATACAGTAGTTATATACAATAGAAACAAAACATATATACGTATATACAGTAGTTATATACAATAGAAACAAAACATAAAATATATATACGTATATACAGTAGTTATATACAATAGAAACAAAACATAAAATATATATACGTATATACAGTAGTTATATACAATAGAAACAAAACATAAAATAACCCTCCCTTAAAGCAGGTGACCTGCTTTTTGTTATTTCTCTCCTTTTCTCTCTTTCTCTGGCTTGTATCCATTTGGCACCATTCAGCCAACTATTTTAAGACGTTTATCCCCATCTAGGTGTCGATTTCTTCCTGGCGAGCGATAGCGAGCCAGCATTATATGAAGAAATCCGGCTTCGCCGGAGACATTTTTCTATCGAAAAATGTACAAATTTAGCCTGCTGTCAAAAAAATAAAAAATGCTGGCTCGCTACCGCTCACCAGTAAAAAATTGACATCTGGATGGGGATAAACGTCTTAAAACAGTAGGCTGAATGGGGCCAAATGGATACAAGCAGAGAAAGATAGAAAAGGACAGAACAAAAACAGGTCACCCCCCCTTAATGTTGGACATGTGCAAGGAATGGCTGTAGACGTGATAGAGCTCCGGGGGGAGTGAATGGAGAGTGGCCTGACATTTATCATTACTGGTTCACAACTTTAACCCCTCACGTACCCCTCACGTCATTTGATTTACATTCTGACAACTATTAGACGATTTTATTCAGCTTAGGAAGGACGTCTACCCATCAACAGGCTCCAGAATATCTCAATTAATCCATTTAGCTACCATGGCTTCCAC
This sequence comes from Paralithodes platypus, assembly GCA_032716605.1. Lineage (NCBI taxonomy): Eukaryota > Metazoa > Arthropoda > Malacostraca > Decapoda > Lithodidae > Paralithodes > Paralithodes platypus. The sequence goes on along the minus strand of CM064504.1, from coordinate 23,124,365 downwards.
AAACTTACAATCCACAACAGTTTAAATCCAGTTGTTACAAACATTTTATGAATAGAGGATGCCTTTAGGCACATGGACCTTTTTGTTTTATCTGTGTTTTTCCTTCCTCCGTTCATTGTCTCAACAAAACAAAAATATATATATATATATTATCCTCCTAGGCTTCATAAAATATATATATATATATTATCCTCCTAGGCTTCATAAAATATATATATATATATTATCCTCCTAGGCTTCATAAAATCGTGAAAAATGTAACTGAAATAAAATACAAACAAAAAAGTCACCGGTACTGAACGGGTTTGTAAAACCTACAGGCTGTGATTTTGACACAAGTGTGAGGTTCACAATAGATACATTATTACATAAACTTAGTTATATCATATAGAGGATAAACCAATATTTATTACCTACACCGAGAATTACACCCTTCGCCTTCAGATTGCTAGGTTAGGGTGATGAGAGTACAATATAATGTAGATCATAATACTAATATACTATAGTTACCAGTCATTTAATCAGACCACATGGTTGCTTAGTATACCGATCAATGAACTACATTAATTAAACATGTGTAAATATTTACAGTACTTACTCCTGCATGCGATATCATAGTTAGTTAACCCCTTCTGTACCAGCGACGTTTTTTTGTTTTAGCTATATTTAGACGATGTTATGCAGCTTGGGAAAGATATATGGTATCTACAAGGATTAATTGAGATAGCCTGTAGCCTATTAATCGGTAGATGTCCTTCCTAAGCTGAATAAAATCGTATAATAATTGCTAGAACATAATGAAAGGGACGTCACCGGTACTGAATGGGTTAATAGTTAGGTAAATATAAAAAGGGTGAGAGATATGAAAAAGTTGTAGTACTTTGGTAACTAGGGCATGTGAAATAACACAACCCGACACAACAATGGCACTCTGCATAACGTGCTATTACTTGTGGTTATACTACTAAAGGAGGTGGAAGGGGGAGGAGCAGTATGGGAGGGAGGGAGGAAGGAAGGGGTCGTAGAGAGGAAGGAAAGATGAACTGAAGGAACGGCAGAGGGAAAGTAGGAGAGAAAACGGGAAACAAGGAAAGGGGTAAAAAGAAGAAAATGGGTTATTAAAATGTAAAACTTGAAGAAAAAACATAAACAGCACAATATACTGTAGATCGGGTTCTTAGGCTATATTAATGATAAAGGCAAGTAGAGGGAGGAAGGTACAGAAGGAAGGTAAGAGGTAAGGAATGGAGGAAATGAAAGGTTAAGAAGGAGGGAAGTTTAACACATGAAGGAAGGAAAGGAAAGGAGTAAGTAAGGAAGATCGGAAAGAAGGTAAGAATTGGAAAAATGAGGAAAAGAAAAGGTGGAGAAATGCGTGGAAAGAGGAAGAACAAGTAATGAGATATAATAAAATACGGGGAGACATATAAATCAAGATTTAAGCAAGTTTTAAAAGAGTCCCTTTGTTTCAGTCCATTATTATGATACACACAAAGTTAAAATTATTGACTCATATCATGTATTTGGAAGTGATAAAATGGCCAAACTAAAAAAAAATCTTGTTAGTTTTCCTGTATTCCTTCTCACGATCATTTAAATCTTAACACTTAATTGTCTTGGTCTGACACACTGTTACATAGATTTTTGTTTACTTAAATATGATTTGTACACCTGTTTGTGAAGCATATTAGTTAATGAAAATCAATGTTTGTGAGTTTGGAACAGTGTGCGAAAAACGGAATTTGAAGGTAAATACGGGGAAGAGCAAGGTTATGGTCTTCGAAAGGGGTGAAGTCACAGAGTGTGAGGTGAAGCTGAACGGTCAGGCTATGGAGATCGTCAACTCTTTTAAGTATCTGGGCAGTGTGTTGAGTAAAGATGGGACTATGGATGAAGAGGTGCGGGAGAGGGTACAACAGGGGAAGAGGGTTGTAGGAACGCTAAAAGCAGTAACAAGAAATAGGGTGGTCAGTATGGAAGTGAAGAAGTCCTTGCATGACAGTGTGGTAATCCCGACACTGACTTACGGAAGCGAAGCATGGACGTTGGTTGAGAGACTCAGACCAAGAGTGAGAGCAGTGGAAATGAATTACTTAAGGAGTGCGTGCGGAGTTACATGGAGGGATAGACAGACTAATGAGGAAGTAAGAAGGAGGTGTGGTGTGGAGGTAGATGTGCTGGAAAGTGTGAAAAGGAACAACTTGAGATGGTTCGGCCATATGGAACGTATGGAAAGCGAGAGAATGACTAAGAGGGTGTATGAGAGCGAGGTGGAGGGACAGAGGGGGAGAGGTAGACCGAATATGAGGTGGAAGGATGGAGTGAGGAAGTACATGAACGAAGGTGGTGCTGGTTGGGGGGAGGGGCGTCGACTGACTGGGGACAGAGGTGCATGGGGGCGGTTCGTTCGTGGCCACCCCTTCGGGGATCACGGCGTCAGGCAATAGATAGATAGATAGAATGTTTGTAAGCAAGCACCTTTATTCCCTCACTCACTTTGATTATACATTATATCTGGCTCTCACACACACACACACACACACACACACACACACACACACACACACACACACACACACACACTCACTCACTCACTCTCTCTCTCTCTCTCTGGCACACACTATGTAAGTCAGTGTCATATGTTTCCCTGTGAATGAGGTTATCTTATGATTCTATCATAAGATACAGTATTGATTTAACGGTACGGTAAGTAAAATAAGCCCAAGTTATATAGACAGTCCCGGTCATTACTGCTATTACATTTTGAAGCTTCGGACAATTAAAAGGAACTCCGAACAACAAATATCCGGTGAAGAAATAATATGGAGTTTACTATTCAAGAGAAATAATATGGAGTTTACTATTCAACAGAAATAATATGGAGTTTACTATTCAAGAGAAATAATATGGAGTTTACTATTCAACAGAAATAATATGGAGTTTACTATTCAACAGAAATAATATGGAATTTACTATTCAACAGAAATAATATGGAGTTTACTATTCAACAGAAATAATATGGAGTTTACTATTCAAGAGAAATAATATGGAGTTTACTATTCAACAGAAATAATATGGAGTTTACTATTCAACAGAAATAATATGGAGTTTACTATTCAACAGAAATAATATGGAGTTTACTATTCAACAGAAATAATATGGAGTTTACTATTCAAGAGAAATAATATGGAGTTTACTATTCAACAGAAATAATATGGAGTTTACTATTCAAGAGAAATAATATGGAGTTTACTATTCAACAGAATAATATGGAGTTTACTATTCAACAGAAATAATATGGAGTTTACTATTCAACAGAAATAATATGGAGTTTACTATTCAACAGAAATAATATGGAGTTTACTATTCAACAGAAATAATATGGAGTTTACTATTCAACAGAAATAATATGGAGTTTACTATTCAACAGAAATAATATGGAGTTTACTATTCAAGAGAAATAATATGGAGTTTACTATTCAACAGAAATAATATGGAGTTTACTATTCAACAGAAATAATATGGAGTTTACTATTCAACAGAAATAATATGGAGTTTACTATTCAACAGAAATAATATGGAGTTTCAATTCAACAGTTTGGAAAATACATGTATACAAATTAATGACTGAGACTGTACATGGCTACGACACTGATATCCTGCCCAATTATATTTGTTTTATCAAATTGTATTATTGTCTGTCTGCGTCCACTCTGTAGGGAGGTAATTAAAGCTTACTGATTCGAGTTAAGGGGAGAGGGGTAGTTTTTCTAGACCCCCTTCTTCCTCATGTTTAGCCCCATTAGTTTTCAGATTTTAAGACGTTCGTTCTATTAGTTTGGCGATTTTAACACCTTTCACCCAATTTCGTTGTTAATTGTAAGACCTTTCGTGCCATTTAGGAGTCGTTTTTTTCCTGGCGAGCGACAGCGAGCCTGTATGTTTAAGAGAAACCGGCATTAGGCCGGACAAATTTTCTACCGAAAAGTGTACAAATTTATCTTGAAGGGGGTTCTAGGGAGTCTTTTTCTAAGGTTGATGGAGGCTTAACGAGGAAACTAAAAAAATATATGAATAACTTAAGTTAATAGACCATAAAACCAGCCACTTTAAGTGATCCATTGTGTGTGCTGTGTCTGTGTGAGCCAGTACTGGAGTATGAGGCAATATAGTTACTGCACACTACTACTGCACACTTCCTGGTGACTACTGTAGTGTAGGTGCCTGGGGCTTAACACGTGGTAATGGTGGTACTAGGGTCTAAAGGATGGCAGGTACACTCACCACACTAACCATGACACATTCAGTATTATGTTAACGGAACTTGGAAGGAGGTTACGTAACTATCTCTCTGAGTTTGTCTGTCCTTTTAACTCCTTGAATTCATAATTTTTCAACAACCAACTTTACTTCTAAACTCAATTAATGAAATTAACAAATACATGTGGCACTCCAAGGACTCGAACCTAGGATATTCACACCGAAATTCTGCGCATTTATGCATTACGCTATCAAGGAGGGGAAGGGATCCGGGGTAATCATATGTCAATCAAACGTTAATCAATTTTACGCGAAAACCAAGTGAAGGTATAAACCAGGCTTTGTCTTAATCCATTCTCAAGCTTTCAATCAATCCCACTAACAAACACACAAAAACAAAGAGGAAAACAAATCTGTGTTTTAACTCCCGGTGGTGAAGTTAATAACATGACTGCAACTCCGACCATAAAGCACTGAATAGCCCATGACAGGAAACCAGGATATAAGTAGTGGTGTAGTTACCGAGTGTTGTCTGTCGACAACAACAACAACAACAACAACACCGGAGTTAGGCTGGTGGTTCCTGCTTTCTCCACCAGGTTCCGCCCACCACTCCACTTACCACCACCACCACCACCATCCAATACTTTACCTGCTTACCTAGGTTGTTGTTGTTGGTGTGTGCGTGTGTGTGTGTACAGTCACATACAAATTGAAAGTACAGCATATTACAGCCTTTCGTCTATCTAACCCCTCTGAATGACTCTCTCCAGACTCTAATTGTGTGTGTGTGTGTAATAATAATAATAATAATAATAATAAACGGTTTATTAAAGAATGGCAGCCTCATGAGCTGAAAATACACATTTTACAATTTAGTGGATGAACATGAGATGTACAGATATGAGGATGGTAAGCTTAGTTTACAAACAAAATAAATAAATAAATGTGTGTGTGTGTGTGTGTGTGTGTGTGTGTGTGTGTGTGTGTGTGTGTGTGTGTGTGTGTGTGTGTGTGTGTGTGTGTGTGTGTGTGTGTGTGTGTGTGTGTGTGTGTGTGTGTGTGTGTACAGTCACATGCAAAAGTACGTTATAATAAAGCCTCTCGTCTATCCAACTCCGCTGAATGACTCTCTCCAGACTCTAGCTAATTACACCGTTATCTGATCCTCACTGTCCCCACAATCAACAAGACCACATAGGCCTATAATACATCTCTCCTTGCACATGCTTCACTTGTTAAGGGGAGATAGGCTGTTTTTCTCGACCTTTCTTTCCCTCATACTAGTTTTGAGATTTGAAGACGTTCGGCTTATTAGTTTGGCGATTTTAACACCTGTAGCTCAAATTCGTTGTCAATTTTAAGACCTATCGTGCCATTTAGGTGTCGATTTTTTTTCCTGGCAAGAGATAGCGAGCCGGTAATTATAAGAGGAACCTCTCTTTGGCAGGGACATTTTTCTACCGAAAAAATTACAAATTTATCTAGAGGGGGTATCTAGGGTTCTTTTTTAAAGTTTGAGGGAGGTCTAGCGAGGAAACAAAACATTAATTGATAGATTTAAAAAAAAAAAAAAAACACTGGTCCCTAAACTATTATTATACCTGTTTCTTTCAACCCCAACAACATAATCTAATATCTTTCAGTACCGGTGACGTCTGATTTAGTTGATTTCTGCTACATTTAGACGATTTTATGAAGTTTAGGAAATATATATGGTAGCTAAAAGGATAAATTGAGATAGTCTGTAGCCTTGTAATGGGTAGACGTCCTTCCTAATCTTAACCCCTTCAGACTCATCTGACGCAGAGGTTGCCAGATTAGCAATAAGAAATAGTTCTCTCACTCTTATAATTACCTCTCCAAAATTAGTTTTCTGCCCACAGCTAACTCAAAGACAACTGCAGAGGTTGAAATAACTAAACTAAAGGTTTCTAAATACCCCTGATGGTAACAAAGGCTTTAAAGTATCCCTAATCGGCTCAAAATCGCGTCATATGTCGGAGAGGGTTAATATAATCGTCTAGGATGTCACCGGAACCGAATGGGATAAAAACGGTTCACAATCCAACTTCATAAATCGGCATGTTGATCTTGGCTTTATTCAACACTTATCAATTATGTAATAGTAGTGTTATTTAATACACTTTATAATCTATAATGTATGTATTAATATATTTATCATGTAGTTGTGCCCAAATAAGAAGTTGAAGCACCCGAGAGAGGATTCAGAACAGAGTAAAGGTAAACAAGGTAAACAATGATTCCGAAAAGAGTAAAGGTAAACAAGGATTCAGATAAGAGTAAAGGTAAACAAGGTAAACAATGATTCAGAAAAGAGTAAAGGTAAACAAGGATTCAGAACAGAGTAAAGGTAAACAAGGTAAACAATTATTCAGAAAAGAGTAAAGGTAAACAAGGATTCAGAACAGAGTAAAGGTAAACAAGGTAAACAATGATTCAGAAAAGAGTAAAGGTAAACAAGGATTCAGATAAGAGTAAAGGTAAACAAGGTAAATAATGATTCAGAAAAGAGTAAAGGTAAACAAGGATTCAGAACAGAGTAAAGGTAAACAAGGTAAACAATTATTCAGAAAAGAGTAAAGGTAAACAAGGATTCAGATAAGAGTAAAGGTCAACAAGGTAAATAATGATTCAGAAAAGAGTAAAGGTAAACAATGATTCAGAACAGAGTAAAGGTAAACAATTATTCAGAAAAGAGTAAAGGTAAACAAGGATTCAGAACAGAGTAAAGGTAAACAAGGTAAACAATGATTCAGAAAAGAGTAAAGGTAAACAAGGTAAACAATGATTCAGAAAAGAGTAAAGGTAAACAAGGATTCAGAACAGAGTAAAGGTAAACAAGGTAAACAATAATTCAGAAAAGAGTAAAGGTAAACAAGGATTCAGAACAGAGTAAAGGTAAACAAGGTAAACAATAATTCAGAAAAGAGTAAAGGTAAACAATGATTCAGAAAAGAGTAAAGGTAAACAAGGATTCAGATGAAAGTAAAGGTAAACAAGGTAAACAATGATTCAGAAAAGAGTAAAGGTAAACAAGGATTCAGATGAGTCAAGGTAAACAATGATTCAGAAAAGAGTAAAGGTAAACAAGGATTCAGATGAGAGTAAAGGTAAACAAGGTAAACAATGATTCAGAAAAGAGTAAAGGTAAACAATGATTCAGATAAGAGTAAAGGTAAACAAGGTAAACAATGATTCAGAAAAGAGTAAAGGTAAACAAGGATTCAGATGAGAGTAAAGGTAAACAAGGTAAACAATGATTCAGAAAAGAGTAAAGGTAAACAAAGGTGCCTCCACAACAGTCATGGGAGAGGCCTTAGTAACATATATTGTAGCACTTCCACAACTTCATTCCCTGTGTCATTTAAGGGGGGGGGTGACATGCTTCTTTTCTCTCTTTCTCTGGTTTGTATCCATTCGGCCCCATTCAGCCTACTGTTTTAAGACGTTTATCCCCATCCAGGTGTTGATTTTTTCCTGGCGAGCGATAGCGAGCAAGCATTGTATGAAGAAATCCGGCTTCGCCGCAGACATTTTTCTATCGAAAAATTTACAAATTTAGCCTGCTGTCATTTTGTTTTAAATATGCTGGCTCGCTACCGCTCGCCAGGAAAGAATCGAAACCTGGATGTGGATAAACGTCTTAAAACAGTAGGCTGAATGGGGCCGAATGGATACAACCCAGAGAGAGAGAGAGAGAGAGAAAAAAACGAGGTGGGCCCCCTTAACTCTATCTAATCCGTGGGTGATTTTTTGGGACATCATTGCTCCACCCCATTAGGTTGGACATTTTAGGACGCTTTGTCCCATTAGTTAGGCCAGTTTTGCCCCAATTAGATGTCGATTTTTTCTTGGCGGGCGATAACGAATCTGCAATTTGAGAGCAGGGGTGTCTGGGGGGTGTATCTTTTGTTTGAAGAGGATATAAGTGGGAAAAATGCGAGAAAATACCCTAATAATAAGTAAAACACCACAATAACTTCCAAAACTGTCGAATCAGCCAATGTTAAGTGTATATATATATATATATATATATATATATATATATGTGAAATCTACTGCAAATATCATAAACTATAACGTATTTAGCTTTACACTGCCAATATACTCGATAATCTTATATCTTTTAATACCTCTTTATAACCCTTAATTTGTGTATATTGCAATGGCTAAATTGACTATTATGATATATAAATAATAAGAAGCTGTATAATACCAATCTTCCTCTCAATCAACCACTCAGTCTATTTATTAATATCCCTCAACTCCTAGAGTACCTGTGATGCTCGCTCACACATTATTCTGGTTAACCCGAAAAGTGTGATACGCCTCACATTATGTGTATAGCGAATGCGATAGGCCACACGGAAGCAAGACCATAAAAAAAAACTACAAAAATGCCACAGGGGCTCTCAAAACAAAGGAATATGTCATTATGTGAGATAATTCCCTTGTAGTACTTCCTACCGCTCATCCATGTTTCTCAACCCCCCTTCCCCTCCTTTTTGCCCCCTCTCCCCCCTCCTCAATTATCACCTATTTTTTATCTTATTTTCATAATTTATCGGTTATTTTCTGCGCAAATTTTTCTCACACGGTTTCGTAAACACAAGGGAGTCATTTAGAGACCTTATCCAACACTGAGATTTCTCCCACAAGCCACAGTGTAGCGCTAGAGCTTGGAGAAGGAGGGAGTATGTCTCGTGGCCTCCTGCCTCAGCATACGACTGGGCGGTGAAATTATAAGTTTTTCACCCTCCAATTGCAGTTCCCACTGCTTCTTTCGCTCTTGAAACGCACATGGAGAAGAAATAATGCTTTATATGGTAGATATAACAAAATCTGTCAGAATTGAAAGTAATTAATTCGCATATAGCTACATTCGTCAATAGGCCAATTTAGCGCTTGCCGAGTTTACAGGCGATATTATGCAATTTCCAACAATCCCTAGGAATTAAAGAAGCAAAAACAAACACAAGTAACCCTCCGACTCTCCCAACTTGTCCCTACATTGAATACAAATGCATCATAATAACCAGAGTAAAATAAAAGACTGCACAATGGTATACTGAAAGGGTTAAACGAGTAAATAAATATAATGGTGAAAGAGAGGAAGTTGTAGGTCAGGGGGAGTGGCCAGTCCGCTACACGGGGGGGGGGGGGGGGGGGGGGGGGGGGGAGAGAGAGAGAGAGAGAGAGAGAGAGAGAGAGAGAGAGAGAGAGAGAGAGAGAGAGAGAGAGAGAGAGAGAGAGAGAGAGAGAGAGAGAGAGAGAGAGAGAGAGAGAGAGAGGAGAGAGAGAGAGAGAGAGAGAGAGAGAGGAGAGAGAGAGAGAGAGAGAGAGAGAGAGAGAGAGAGAGAGAGAGAGAGAGAGAGAGAGAGAGAGAGAGAGAGAGAGAGAGAGAGAGAGAGAGAGAGAGAGAGAGAGAGAGAGAGAGAGAGAGAGAGAGAGAGAGAGAGAGAGAGAGAGAGAGAGAGAGAGAGAGAGAGAGAGAGAGAGAGAGAGGATATCACTAACAATTTGTTGATCCAACAGATCTTAACAGGCGGTCCTACCCGCGGTTACTCCCTTTACATTGGTGCCATATGTATAATTATTCACAACAAAAATATATTATTTTTTGTATTAAGTACCTTAAGTCGGTTTGAAATGCTCAGGCAATTTCTACATGTACAAAAAAGCTTTGTTTTTATAATTAATTCGCTTGTTATTAGTAAATACAACGGACATTGTACACAACTTGGCAACGTAGCTACTGCGACGTTGTCAGGATTCTGGGCAAAAAACTCCCTCACAGATTATCCGTGATTATGACGTGATGGCGCGCTGCCAGGCGCACGAAATTAGTACTGTCACGTCTAAACTAAATCAGTTCATTCCTGACTTTGCCACCGCCCCACCATCCACAATGGAAGCCTCTCCAAATCGCCCCACACACTTGCATAGTCAGGTAAAAGAGATGGCCTATAACGTTCACCAATACTTCCAGAAAGAGAAGGAGTTTGGATGCCCTTTTATTGCCGTAACAAAAGCTACTTCCCGGACAGCTGCAGCCACAAAACTGGGTGAAAGAACAATTTCAAGAATAACGAAAGAAGCAAGAATTAATGAAGAAAACAATAAATCGCCCAAATTTATGTCACCCAAGAAACAACAACGCACAACACCCATTACAGATTTTGTTGATGGATTCAATGAAGGTGTTCTAAGAAGAACAGTGCTCAATTTCTACGAAAGAAAAGAGATTCCCACACTGGAAAAAATCCATGAAGAAATTAAAGAGAACCTTTCTTACCCCAGCAGCCGAGAAACGTTAAGACAGGTTCTCAAGAAAATTGGGTTCCAGTATGCAAAGGTTGACGTTAGAAGATTTCTGATGGAAGGTAGTGATGTTGTATATGCCCGCTGCAGGTTTTTGGGAGAAATGAGGAAACATGTATCTTCAAACAAAAACATTGTCTACCTAGACGAGACTTGGATTAACCAGAATTACATAATTCCTAAATGTTGGGTTGACAACACTTCGGATAAGGCTGTGGGAGTGAAGGTGCCAACAGGGAAAGGAAGCCGATTGATTGTACTCCATGCTGGAACAAAACATGGATGTATTTCCAATGCTTCACTTATCTTCAGGGCAAAACATTATGGGGACTATCATAATCAAATGAATGCTGTGACTTTTGAAAAATGGTTTGAGCATCAACTTCTCCCAAACATTCATCCATCTTCAATAATTGTGATAGACAATGCATCATATCACTCTAGAAAAATAGATAAACCCCCAACGTCTTCAAATAATAAAGCCACAATCACAGAATGGTTGCAGAAGAAAGGAGTTAAAGTGTCTACACATCTCCTCAAGGCTGAGCTTCGGCACCTTGTGAAGCAACACACCACAGACGTCAGCTATATAATTGATAAAATGGCATCAAACCATGGCCATAAGGTTGTGCGCCTTCCCCCGTATCACTGCCAGTACAACCCAATTGAATTAATATGGGCTCAGGTGAAAGGGTGGCAAGGAGGAACACATTCAAGGTCGCCGATTTGGATCCACTCGCCCGCGAAGCAATTGAGAGCATCACAGAGGAAAACTGGACAAAGGCTGTTAAACATGCGGAAAATCTACAAGAAGATGATGCAAACAAAGATGTGGTGATTGATAAATTCATAGATTCTCACATCTTCTGATGAGGATTCTGAATAACATTGTGTACCTTTGAAAAGCATAATATAGAGGAGTAGGCCTCCAGGGGAACCTCTTTAAAAAAAAAACGCGCCGAAACTTTTACCTCTTGGGTGGTGTGGAAACAAAGTCAAAATATAAAATGGTAATATATATATGGTATATATATGGTATATATATATATATATATATATATATATATATATATATATATATATATATATATATATATAAGAGAGAGAAAGAGCTATATAAATAGTAATATAATTTATTATAACAATAATCATTATCTATGCATTCATGTGGGCTACACAGTAGTGATAAGTGCGTTCCCATTCTCACTCATACACAGGGCAAGGTCAATGTACGATCGCGCTAATAAGTCATGTCCCAGCTGGCATTACGTTTGGCTTGCTCTGTGCTGTATTAATGTCTGTCAGATGTTGAATAGGGTGGGTAAGTGTAGGAACATGTTTGTATATTTTACTCGATATGAAGAAATGAAGCTTAGATATGGCTGATACTAATTATTGATCAAAACATATATGGGAAAGGTTATCGTACGGAAAGGGTCAAAAGGACAACCGTTGAACCGGCACCAGTGTAAGGGTAGGTGACCGCGCCCATAACCGCCTGTTTAGGTCTGTAGGACTATAGTATTATAGTATTTGTTGATAATTTGATAACCGTGTTTAGTGGGCACCCTCCACAAGGCAAGATTTGTTGACCCCGGTGCCTGTTTGTCTTTGATTTATTGATTGATTCATTCATTCATTCTCTGTCTGTCCGTCCGTCCGTCCGTCCGTCTATCTCCGTCCGTCCGCCCATCCATCTATTTATCTACCTATCTAGCTAGAAAGAAAGAAAGAAATGTGTGTGTGGGGGGGGGGGGGGGAGCTTTAATTAATGGTTAACACAGGCAATTCTCCCTACCAGGAATTCACCGGAGACCTCTGGTGGACGCTTCCGAAGTAGCGCCAGAGCTACGTCTGTCGACATAAACAATACTCAACACCTAGGCTATGCAAAGTTTATCACGATTTCTTACGGTTCTGCATGTTTTTACTATATACTAGATGGCTACATTAAGTGCTTATATAGTATGGTAGTTGTGGAAATGTCCATATGTAGCAAGAAATGACTAAAAGCAAAATTATAAGGATGATTAACAAAATAACAAATACCAAAACAAAAAATAACAAAACAGCGCGAAAATACCTTCTTCCTTATATATAATTATACAGTAAATAAAAGTTACTTAAAATTATGGGTGACTTTAAAATATAATGAGCATCAATATGTAATGACTAATGTGTGTCAGCTATAGAAATTACGACATATAGCTTATAATATTAAGAATTATTGATGGAGAGGGAGGGTGAAGAACTGCGGGATATCTCCATTTAAAGGGCCCAGGTCGCTTACTGTACAAAACAACGTGTCAGACGCGGCAACTCTAAGAATTTCTGATAGGGAGAACTACTGTATTTGTGTTTAATAGCAATGTTTACAGGCCGAACTTCCTTATAACCTGAAATTCACAAGTGGTCAATTGAGAGGATAATCATAGCATAAATATCTCAACTATCCCCCCCCCCCCTCTTCTGTCCATCTCCCCCCCTCCCCCCCCCCCCCCCCCCCTCCTCTATCCACCTCAAGTGAGTCTCCACACAGGTAAAAATGGCGTTTACCTCCATGCCTTCACTTTCCCCCACTCCTGAATGTGATGAGGGGGTTTATCATGAGGAGTTACTTTCATTGTGAGGGGGTTTATTCGGGCTCTGTCTTGAGTCCCCCCTCCCCCCCCAAAAAAAAAAAAAGTATAGACTGCAGCACCGTTGAATCTTTTAAACTTCGCCTAGACAAATATCATGCATCAAACCCACGACTGACTGCGTTTGTAAATGAATAACTTTATGTTATTCCCCCTTCAAATTCATCAAGGATTATTGCATATACAGTATATAGTACTAAGACGTTACTCTCTTTTTCTCAGATATACGAAAAATTACTTATAACTGTGTTATGTTACTAACCCATCAGTCCCCTACTAACTTCCTAATCCTGCCACGGACATTAGTTCCAGGGCAGTAGTTCCCTTACCCACTCTAAACCACTGTTTGGACACTTGATCCTCAGTGTTTTGGAGGACAAGCAGCCTAGAGGGGTCACTAAACCTATTGTTGCTTGATTTCCTTTGTACTCCTTTCTACTCCTTTGTACTCAACCATCCCCATCATCATCATCATGAAGAGGGTTCAGTAAGTCAGCAAGAGGGTTCAGCTAGTCAGAAAGTGGGTTCAATTTATCAGTAAGTCAGTAAGAGATTCAAGTCAGTAAAAATGGCATAGAAAGTCAATAAGAGGGTTCATTATATCTGTAAGAAGATTCAGTAACTCAGTATAAGGAGTTAGTATGTCAGTAAATACATGGGTCAGTAAATCGGTAAGTGGGTTCAGAATGTCAAAAAATGTGTTCAGTAAGTGGGTTCAGTAAGTTATTAATTGGGTTCAGCAATTCAGTAAATAGGCTCAGTAAGTGGGTTCAGCAAGTTACTATATGGGATTAGTAAGTCAGTAAGTGGGTTCAGTAGGTCAGTAAGTGGATTCAGTAAGTTAGTATATGGGGTTAGTAAGTCAGTAAGTGGGTTCAGTAAGTCAGTAAGTGGGGTCAGTAAATCGGTAAGTGGGGTCAGTAAGTAAGTGGGTTCAGTAAATCAGTAAGTGGGTTCAGTATGTCAGAAAATGTGTTCAGTAAGTGGGTTCATTAAGTTAGTAATTGGGTTCAGTAATTCAGTAAATAGGCTCAGTAGGTGGGTTCAGTAAGTCAATAAGTGGGTTTGGCAAGTTATTTTATGGGGTTAGTAAGTCAGTAAGTGGGTTCAGTAAGTTAGTAAGTGGGTTCAGTAAGTCAGTGAGTGGGTTCAGTAAGTCAGTGAGTGGGTTCAGTAAGTCAGTAAGTGGGTTCAGTAAGTCAGTAAGTGGGTTCAGTAAGTCAGTGAGGTCAGTAAGTCAGTAAGTGGGTTCAGTAAGTCAGTAAGTGGGTTCAGTAAGTCAGTAAATGGGGTCAGTAAGTGGGTTCAGTAAGTTAGTATATGGGGTTAGTAAGTCAGAAAGTGGGTTCAGTAAGTTAGTTAGTGGAGTTAGTAAGTCAGTAAGTGGGTTCAGTAAGTTAGTAAGTGGGTTCAGTAAGTGAGTTCAGTAAGTTAGTAAGTGGGTTCAGTAAGTCAGTAAGTGGGTTCAGTAAGTTTGTAAATGGGGTTAGTAAGTCAGTAAGTGGGTTCAGTAAGTCAGTGAGTTCAGTAAGTCAGTAAGTGGGTTCAGTAAGTCAGTAAGTGGGTTCAGTAAGTCAGTAGGTGGGTTCAGTAAGTCAGTAAGTGGGTTCAGTAAGTTAGTATATGGGGTTAGTAAGTCAGTAAGTGGGTTCAGTAAGTCAGTAAGTGGGGTTAGTAAGTCAGTAAGTGGGGTTAGTAAGTCAGTAAGTGGGGTTAGTAAGTCAGTAAGTGGGTTCAGTAAGTGGGGTTAGTAAGTCAGTAAGTGGGTTCAGTAAGTGAGTTCAGTAAGCTAGTAAATGGGGTTAGTAAGTAAGGGGAGGTGTGGTGGAGTGGTCTTGCCACTGGCCTGGTAATCCAAAGGTCCCGGGTTCAAATCCCGATGTATCAATGGGAAGATATTATTGGGATGGAATTTGTACTGTACCTAGTATCAGTGCATTACCACAAGCCCACCGAAACGTCAATAAAATACCCTCACTGTTCCCTGATTAAATAGCACTGTATGAATAT
Source organism: Paralithodes platypus (assembly GCA_032716605.1). Classification (NCBI taxonomy): domain Eukaryota; kingdom Metazoa; phylum Arthropoda; class Malacostraca; order Decapoda; family Lithodidae; genus Paralithodes; species Paralithodes platypus. The sequence continues at coordinate 23,109,111 of CM064504.1, read as the reverse complement.
TCCCATATTCAAAATATGCTATAGGGGTGCAATGCCTGGTGAGTTATCTGCTCAACAGGTGGCGTTGTGTGTGTGTAAGTGTGAGAGTCCGAGTGTAGGGGGTGAGACAGTGAAGCACGGGAACGAGGTGGCTTCAGAGATGGGGTCGTTTCGGGCCACGAGTGAGCACCGTGCCTCATGTGAAGGCAAGATGGCAGGTGCTCGTTGTACTCTACGTGCTTCACATGTCTCACTCCCTAGACTGGAACAAGACCTCACGGGCTTCACTGTTCATTGTAAAGCGGTGAATGTTAAGGCTCTCAGCCTATGCCCGAGAGGAAGCAAGTTGGAATATATAGAAAAAAAAAAAAAAAAAAAAAAACAATCAGTAAGTGGGTTCAGTAAGTCAGTAATTGGGGTTCGTAAGTCAGTAAGTGGGTTCAGTAAGTCAGTATGTGGGGTCAATAAGTCAGTATGTGGGTTCAGTAAGTCAGTAATAGGGGTCAGTAAGTCAGTAATAGGGGTCAGTAAGAGGGTTCGTAATTCAGTAAGAAGGTTCGTATTTCAGTAAGAGAGAGTTGGTCAGACAGATGCTTCAGTAAGTCGGATAGAGGGTTCAATAAGTCAGTAAAATGGTCCGATGGCTCAGTAAGAAAGTAAAAGGGCTCAATAAGTCAGTAAGATTGCTCAATAAGTCAGTAAGATGGCTAAATCATTCAGTAAGCGGATTCAGTTAGTAAGAGGATTCAGTTAGTCAGCAAGAGGGTTCAGTAAGGGCTTCAAGTGGGGGCAGGGGGGGGGGGGGGGAGCGGGTTCAGTAAATCAGTAAGAAGGTTCAACAAGCCAGTCAGATGGTTCGTAAAGTCAGTGAGAAGCTTGGGGGAAGGGGAGAGGGGGGGGGGGGTACTAGCTTCTTCGTTCGAATTAATAAGTAAATAATACATCATATTATGCATAACCAACGCTCATTAGGTAAACAGCCAACAACAAACTACGGAATTTATTTATTTCTACACCGGGTCGAAACCATCGATATATTATTTAGACAAATATGTTAGTTAGGTCATGTACTTCATTGCCATATATATCCACCCCGTCGGTAATGCATTATAAAAAAAAATCCCTAAATGTCTAAATAAAATCCCTAAATCTCGCACGGCTCACCCGATCTCCATTTTCTGTTGCGTTGGTGCGGGACGGCCACCCCTCTCGCGCAGCCCCCACCCATAATACTAGGTTAGGTTAGGTTATTTGGTTAGGTTAATGACAAAACTTGGCTCGGATTTCATGGATTTAGCGGGGGTGTGGGGGCAGTAGCCCCCACCCATAATACTAGGTTAGGTTAGGTTAGGTTATTTGGTTAGGTTAATGACAACACTTGGCTCGGATTTCATGGATTTAGCGAGGGTGTGGGGGCCGTGTCTTAAGATTGATGGATAAGACTTGTTTTGCATTTTCCGATGGGGTTCATAAAAAAACACAACTAAAAAAAACCAAAACAAGGAAAAAAAAACTAAAAAAATACTTGTAAAAATCGTCCCCGGTGTAAAACTAAATATTTACCCAAACTACCAATTATATAATACATATATGAATATTATATATGAACAGTCAGAAATACAATGAAAAAAAAAATATATATATATATATTGCGTGCAAATGTACCAGTAGGCCCTACTCGTCGACTCCCTAGCAAGACGCCCGCCTTCTAGCACTTCCGGGCCTCATTTATATATTCGGTAATATTTCCGCAATCCATTATTAATCATCTAATTCACTCTAACACCAGTAAGGGCAATGACTCGGGTGAACCATGAGCCGCAGCTGATGACAAACTTCATTACCTATCGCCCGGATATCGTCAAGTAAATCAACACCCTGCATAAACAAATTGGCTGCCATGCCAATCGGATAACTTCCTTCATTTACCGCAATAACTCATTACCTACCTTATTAATTCCTCTTGTGGTGCCGCCGCCGCCGCCTCGTACGGTCGTCACTGATCAGGTATGTCACCACCGAACAACCACAGAACCGCGGAGAACGAGATATTTGGCGCACAATAATCACCAACTCAACCATACGTCACGCCGCGCCGGAAGGAAGAACGCAATGGAGGCCAGGAGGAGGGAGTGGGGATGGCAGGTGAGGAGGTGGGTAGGAGTCAATAATGCAGAAACTAATTATCCATCATCAAATACCCTCATATTCCAGATCTAACATCGTAAGTCTCAAACTAACTGTTTCTGCCTTAATATCTCTGTGTATCGTGCAATAGCTCAAACTCCAAGGAAAATAAATAATCAATCAATGAACATGTTTTACAAACACTTTGATATACCCCATGGGATATCAGATTACAGTCACGTGTTTTCAGCGCTTGGCTAGAGTGATGCACATATGGGTCCCGTAGCCTATGCTTGTGAATAAAAAAGTAACCCGATCAACACGAAATACAAACAAAAAGGCTTACTATTAGAACATTTACATTCAAAATTCATATAATGGTACTTTAGTAAGATAGTACAGAGTATTTTAGAGTGTTATATAGGATGGGCTATATTGGTTTGTTGATTTAGGTGATTATTGATGAAAAACACACGTGGGGTATGAGCGGGGGAGGAGGCGCGTTGTTCTATCCTCCTCTCCACATGCCCGCTCCCGCTCCCTCCTCCTGCTCCTCCTCCTCCTCCTCCTCCTTCTCCTTCCCACATCCCTCCTCTCCACACGCCCGCTCCCTCCTCCTCCTTCCCACATCCCTCCTCTCCACACGCCCGCGCCCGCTCCCGCTCCCGCTCCCTCCTCCTTCCCTCCTCTCCACACGCCCGCTCCCTCCTCCTTCTCACTTCCCTCCTCCTTCTCACTTCCCCCCTCCTCCTCCTCCTCCTCCTCCTCCGTCCCACATCCCTCCTTTTCTCCACACGCCCGCTCCCCCTGATTTCTTCTCTTATCTTCTCCTTTCCTCTTCTGTTTCTCCTCCTATTCCTTTTACTTTTCTCTTTTTGCAGTATGTTCAGGAGTCACAGATAATTCTAAAAGAGAAAATTACTATCACCTTGCTTAGCAGAAATTCTTCATAAAGCTGGTATCACAGGAGAGCTTTTATAGTCAACATTCGATGATCAACATTTTGCTGGCAACATTTCCGGAGGATTTTGCACTGGTATCGGACACTAGACTAATGGTAGATGAATTTAGGTGACCGAAATATATTAAATGTTGACCTCCTAAGCTGCCAGACCAGTCTTGAGGAGAAAAGCGCTCGTGTGATACCGGCTTAAGTAACGTAAAATCATCTAACGTGTGAGAGGGATCTGCCTTGTGTGGGCCAATCGGCTTTCTGCAGACTCCCATTTTCTTATGTTCTTATAGTCGGTTCACTGTAAGGAGGAATATTTACTTTTGTACAGTTACTGACAATTGTAATAATAATAATAATAATAATAATAATTTGTTTTAAACACAATCTTATACATAATAGAAAGGGAAGTGGATATAATTATAACTTGAGAACACTTGAATCCCTCTATATAAAAGTAAATAAGCCCCAATTAAATAACATGTTGCCTGCTACTCCCCTCTATCTTGTGTAATCAAAATGTAAAGCTTGCATTACTTTTGTCATTTAATTCATACTTGTATTACAAAACTCCCAATTAAATATAATAATACTAATAATAATAATAATAATAATAATGATATTAATATAATAATAATAATAATAATAATAATAATAATAATAATAATACAGATAAAGATAATAAGATTCATTTAAGATCATTCCAGCTATGTATTAAAATATACAAAATACCATTTCATTAATATATTGCTTATTTTATCTGAATATCAATATAAATTAATATAATTGCATAAACGAAATCGCAAGGAGAGGGAGGGTGGATAGGTCCGCGATGTCGTCAATTTCCCACAATGCACCACGGTAAACATTGCGTTCAGCGCCTCTATCGGCCACTGTAGGCATTTATTGGTAGGGAGAATTGTTCAACATTCACATAACTCTGAATTTAACCCTAGATAACCAGTTAAGATATTTCTAATGGCCTAACATTAGGGGTTCTGCCCATGAAGACCCCATCCCTGTACAGTTGCCCACATAAGGCATTTTCCTTGACTCGATCTTATGTATGAAAATAAAATTAGTATGAATGAATTGCGAGTGTGGCTTCTTTAATTATTATGTTCCTTCCAACAACCAACTCTACTCCTAAAATCGATTAATGAAATTTACAAACACATGTGGCAGTCCGTGGATTCGAACCCAGGACGCTCACACCGAAAATCAACACCTTATGCATCGCACCACGAAGACAGTTAAATTAGAAGTTGACTAATCAGATGAGTTAACCTCCCCTTAAATAAAGTACGTTGTGTATACCGTATCCAACAAGGAACTGGGTGTTTATTTGAGAACACCAAATTGACATCACCTAGTTTCTAAAATACTTAAAATTTACTTCAAATTAGTACGTTAATCAATAGGTAGGCCTTCACTATGGTAAGATTTAAGAATATAAGCATACAAGGGTAATATAATAGCAATATTATACTTCACCCGTAAGATTTAAGAATATAAGCATACAAGGGTAATATAATAGCAATATAAGCATACAAGGGTAATATAATAGCAATATTATACTTCACCCGTAAGATTTAAGAATATAAGCATACAAGGGTAATATAATAGCAATATAAGCATACAAGGGTAATATAATAGCAATATTATACTTCACCCGTATGATTTACTGAGCAACCCAGCCGAATTTGAGCAATTTCAGTCCTGTCGACCGCACGCTCGATCAAATGATCAAGTAATTTATGACCTATCAAGAGGTCACAGCCCAATTCTCAACAAATGTCATGCAATACATATGTATACTATGTATGTTAGATGATCTCCTTAACTGTACCTTAATTCCCATCCATTCATACGCAGACGACTCAACCTTGCACTACTCCATTAGTTTTTCAGAACGCCCCAGCCAGCAATCCCTCAACGACAAACGTAATGAAGCCATAGAACTCTTAAATTCTGATCTAAATACTATTTCCAATTGGGGCAGAGAAAACCTTGTTAACTTTAATGCTTCCAAAACCCAATTTCTCCATCTATCTACCCGTCAGGATCTCCCAGCGGACTATCCCTTATTCTTCAACAATACAAAAAATCAACCCTTCATCTTCTCTCAATATTCTTGGTGTCTCTTTTTCTTCTGCTCTCATTTGGAAGGACCATATTACCAGTCTTGCTAAGGCAGCCTCCCAGAAGCTGGGTGTGCTCAACCGCCTTAGGGGGTTCTTTTCCCCTGTGCAGCTTCTTGCTCTGTACAGGGGCATAGTGCGCCCTTGTATTGAGTATTGTTCACATGTGTGGGGAGGTTCCTCTCACACTGCTTTCCTAGACAAAGTTGAAAGGAAGGCCTTTCGTATCATTAACTCCCGTCCACTCACCAACTCTCTGCAATCTCTCTCTCTCCGCCGCAATGTTGCATCTCTCTCGCTATTCTATCGCTACTATAATAATCAGTGTTCCTCAGAGCTATCCCAGTGCATACCACCTCCTTTACGTAGGGCACGTGGTACCCGTCTTGCAACTCAATCCCACCCCTACTCTGTGCAACTCTCCAACCCAAGAGTGAAACGTTACTCTCAAACTTTCTTCTACTCAACAGCTGAGCTCTGGAACTCTCTCCCAGAATCAGTCTTTCCCTCTTCCTATGACTTAAATTGCTTCAAACTCCGTGTGTCCAGGCATTTTGGCTCGAACGTCCCTTGATTTTGGCCCTGTCACTCTTTCAACTATGGGGGAGACACTCGCTATAGGCAGTTATGCCTTTTGCCTCCCTCAATCACATAGAAAAAAAAAAAAAAAAAAACAAAAAAAAAGAGGTTACCGTGCATACCCAACAAGACTATATACCTATATACCAGCTATCACAATATAGCTAAAGATAATTGACGCATTACTTATCTGGTTTCTGGCTATTATTAAACGATTTTATTCAGATTAAGAAGGGTATGGAGTCAAAGGGTTAGGCCTAATTGAGAAGACTTTACCTTTATATAATTAACACAAATCCTTCCTAATTGTACAAAATCGTCTAATGATAGCATATAATTAACACATATCCTTTCTAATTGTACAAAATCGTCTAATGATAGCATATAATTAACACAAATCCTTCCTAATAGTACAAAATCGTCTAATGATAGCATATAATTAACACAAATCCTTCCTAATAGTAACAAAATCGTCTAATGATAGCATATAATTAACACAAATCCTTCCTAATAGTACAAAATCGTCTAATGATAGCATATAATTAACACAAATCCTTCCTAATAGTACAAAATCGTCTAATGATAGCATATAATTAACACAAATCCTTCCTAATAGTACAAAATCGTCTAATGATAGCATATAATTAACACAAATCCTTCCTAATAGTACAAAATCGTCTAATGATAGCATATAATTAACACAAATCCTTCCTAATAGTACAAAATCGTCTAATGATAGCATATAATTAACACAAATCCTTCCTAATAGTACAAAATCGTCTAATGATAGCATATCATTAACACATATCCTTCCTAATTGTACAAAATCGTCTAATGATAGCATATAATTAACACAAATCCTTCCTAATAGTACAAAATCGTCTAATGATAGCATATAATTAACACAAATCCTTCCTAATAGTACAAAATCGTCTAATGATAGCATATAATTAACACATCCTTCCTAATTGTACAAAATCGTCTAATGATAGCATATAATTAACACAAATCCTTCCTAATAGTACAAAATCGTCTAATGATAGCTGGAATAAACTGTCAAAATGCGTCATAATCATCAAGGGGTTAATGGTGTGGACATAGTGAGAGAGAGAGAGAGAGATGAGAGAGAGAGAGGAGGAGGGGGAGAAGGGTGATGAGAGAGAGAGAGAGAGAGAGAGAGAGAGAGAGAGAGAGAGAGAGAGAGAGAGAGAGAGAGAGAGAGAGAGAGAGAGGAAAAGAGAGAGAGAGAGAGAGAGAGAGAGAGAGAGAGAGAGAGAGAGAGAGAGAGAGAGAGAGAGAGAGAGAGAGAGAGAGAGAGAGAGAGAGAGAGAGAGAGAGAGAGAGAGAGAGAATGTAGTGGTGGGAAGAGGAAGAAGAAGGGGTCAGTGTGTTGAGGACCAGTCTCACGGTCTAGGTCAATCAACGAGCAGGGGAGGGGAGAGGAGGGCTGGGGAGGAGTAGAAGAGAAGGATGGAGAGGGAAGGGGAGGGTAGAAGGGAATGATGGAGAGGGGAGGGAAGGAGGGGAGGGAAGGAATGTGGGAATGAAGAGAGGGAATACAAAAGACTTACAAATTACAACACACCTATTGGTCCTTACAGAGCAGTTTGGATATCTAAACTGCTAAGCTACTAACTACTAGGTAGATAACAGGATAGTACAGCAGAAGGCTCTCCTCCCCACCCACCACTCCCTCCAGGTTACGCTGCGTAGAAACATTTGAAAAAATGTACCATGCCGTACGGAAAAACTAACATGGAATTTCGGACAGGATGGGATGAAAGGATATTAATTAGTAATCTATGATATGTCTACATCTACGATCTTAGAGACAATAAAAAAACACACACATCATGTCAGCCATGGGTATACAAGTATGCAGAGGTTATATCTACATTGCAATCTGTGGTTGCAGAGAGAGCAAGATAGAGCGAGAGAGAAAGAGAATGTATGTATGAAGGGAAGCAGATACACGAGATGGTACACCCTGGAACATGACTCAAGCAGGAAAGCAAAAGGAGTGATTTAAGTCATCTTGGGAACCGGTACAATAGCAGAACACAAGGAGTCATCTGGCAGGCATCTAGGAAATCACTCCACCATCAAAGTAATCGGAAGGAATGTTGGTAAAAATTAGCCAGCAATTGAAATCTTCTAAGCGGAAGATAAATTAACTTTCACCTATTTTCTGACTAACTTTACAGTTTACAGCATCCTACTTAAGCCAACAACAGTCGTAGTGGCGCTAGTTTATATATATATATATACCGGTATATATATATATATATATATATATATATATATATATATATATATATATATATATATATATACAAAGGTCATTAAAGCAATCAATAGTATCACTAATATATGACAAAGCAGCTCGTGAACATGGGTGATGACAGTCAACCTCCAACTTACAATGGAACACAAAATACGCAACGTACAGTACAACCAAAGAATACAATATGCAATACGACACTACTAGCGAGAGGAAATAATAACATAAGATAAACATTATATATCCTGTTCATTATAGGTAGGACACAATTCTTGACCCTTAACCCATACAGTACCAGGGACGTACTTTTTATCATATCCTGGCAACTATTAGACGATTATATTCAGCTTAGGAAAGACCTCTAGCAATAATAAGATTTCAAACTTAACTATTAGACGATTATCTTCAGCTTAGGAAGGACCTCTAGCAATAATAAGATTTCAAACTATCTCAACCAACCCTTTTAACTACCACAGATCCTTCCTAAGCTGAATAATATCGTCTAAATGTAGCTAGGACAACTATATCACACGTCGCTGGTACTCAAAGGGTTAATCTCTATAACTAAAATAGGACTCGAGTAATCGAGTATATTTTTCTACCAATTGGGAAGAGTCAGCTCGGGTATAGGTGTGGACATTTACAGCCCATTTGTTCTAGCCCTTTTTGAGTTACAGAGGATAGAGGTCAAGATTTTTGCCCAACTAATAATGAATAGACTATAGCAATGAGTTTAAGGGGAGATGGGCCGTTTTTCTGGTCCCATTTCTTCCTCATCCTTATCCCCATTAGTTTTGATATTTTGAGACGTTTTCCCCATTAGTTTGCTGATTTTAAGACCTTTCACCCCATTTCGTTGTCAATATAAGGACTTATCGTTTAGGTGTCGATTTTTTTGCCAGGCGAGCGACAGCGAGCCTGTAATTGTGGAGGAACCGGCCTTCGGCCTTGACATTTTTCTACCGACAAATGTATAAATTAATCTCGAAGGGGGATCTAATGGATGTTTTTTATATTTGATGGAGGTCTAGGGAGGAAACTAAAACATAAATGAATATATAAATACAGGTATACAGACCCCCCCCCCCAAAAAAAAAAAAAAAACCCAGTCCCCTTAAATACCTACACAAAAAAGTACCCGGCCCAACTAAGCCAGAATATACCTTAACCCTTCCAATATCATGACGCATTTTGACAGCTTATTCTGGTTATCAAAGACGATTCTATGCAGTTTAGGTAGAATCTGCAAAAACTGAAAGGGTATAGTCTATCTCCATTAACCTTCTAACTTCCATATACTCTTCCTAATCTGAATAAAATCGTCTAATAATAACCAGAAAACAGAAAAGAAATGCGGAATCGGATCTTGAAACGTTTAACTAAAGAGGCTTTAGTTTGTCGATTTTATGACCTTTCGCCTTATTTGTTGTCAACGTTAACCCTTTCGCTGCGGGTGACGTTCTGGAACGTCCTGGCAAGTTACAGCAATTTCCAGGCTTTAAAAGCCTGTAAAAACCGTAAAAATCGAGTGTCAGTGGGCGGGAGCGTGAGGGGCCCACCTCCGACCCTCAGAGCACCGAGCGGCTCACTGAGGTTGACTGTGTCTCGCGCGTGTCTCTCTCTGTGTCTCCCAGCAGTGTAGCCAAGCGAGCGAGTGTTACATAATAGCGGGTTTCCCGCGTTTCACTGGCACCACTGCGGGTGAACCAGACCACGTACGGGGCCCGTTCTGGTGTCATTTTGAAGCTATGCTCGCCTAGTTTTCGGCAGAATACACTTCATTTAATGCAGATGCTTGATTTATCATTCAGGAGTGCCTGAATATGCCCTAAATAGCCCAAAAATGGCCGCAGCCAAAGGGTTAAAACATTTTGTGCCACTTACTATGGGTTTCAGAGGCCGTGTGGCATCGTTTTTCGGGAATAACTTATTAACAAACAGTTGGATCAGTATGACATTTTGACACAGCTTTTTTCACACCGTCCCCTAATTTTCGTCAATATAGTGCATTACCAAAAGTGTAGAAATAAGCCACTTGTCCCTGTGCCATGAGGTTAAAGTCGCACAATAATGACTAAGAAACGGACAAGGCTACCGTGGCTTACCTGTGAGAACCACCAAACCATTATTGCTCCTCCATCAAACACGGTAGTTATCAGTCACCACCCAACCCTATTATCGCCTACATATTCAAGTAATCTGTCAATATCAAGTATAAGTATACAAAAATACTTACTGTTTGTATATTTATACTTACATTAATCAATTAAAGCGAATCTTAAAGAAGATGCAAACATTACGCGTTGCTAACACTGCCACATACGTCTCGTCATATTCCATTCCTTCATTATTGAGATATTGAACAGACAGATACAAATACACACTGAAAACATTGATTACAAAAGCTAATGAGACCTGTGTAATGACCCAAATATTGTAACCACTAAACATTATGTTATATTATACAACATACTGGGAGATAATAACATTAGTATAATTATGAGATCGAAGGCCCTATAACCTCCAATTACGGACATTCACTATTCTCCAAAAATATGTGTAAATTTATGAAGTAAACATTCACTCTTACCTTGGGCATAGCGAATATCGAATACAAACTTCTCATGGTCACGCTTAGAAGGGGGGGGGGGAGGGGGGGGTAAAAAAGGGGTGAATAGGGGATGGGAGGATCATCCAACATTAGCCAAAAGTTAATGAGACCCTTTTGGGGACCAACAGAAAGGAATGACCAGGTCTCGTCAATATCCATTAATTCGGTCACGAGATTGTGTGCAAAACAGATAAACACACAAATATACATGAAGACAGGCACACTGAAAATATTGTTTACAAAGTTAATAAGGTATGTATAAAACCCATTAATATAGCTGCCAACAATCATGTTATTCTAAGCTTTGATAGATAGAGCCATACTAATATACAGTATGGGGGTCAAGACCCTCAACCCACATTGTGGACGTCCAAATATCTCCAAATGTCGTGTGTAAAGTCAGTTACTACCCAATAATTACCATCTTGAATAGTTAATATCGAGTAAAAACTTCTCAAGGTAATGCAGGGTCCAAAAACAAATGTTAATCAAAGTTAATGTGATCTTTTCGGGTACCAAATGAAGGGACTGATCAAATATCTTCAAAATCCATTAATTCATTCTCAAGATATTTTGCAAACAGTTATATTGACAGACAGACACAACCGAGGCGGAAATAATACCTGTGCCAGACGAATACCTGCCCCTAATGAATACAAGGTAGAGGATGGTTCTACAATGGAATACAAAGTGCGGGAAGAGGCTACCAATGAATGGAAATAGCTGCACACGAGTACAAGGTGAACGCCGCGGCCCAGTAACCCGGAGTTAAGGGAGCCCACCTCGCTTTTTTCTCTTTCTCTCCCTCTCTCTTTGATTTGTATCCATTCGGCCCCATTCAGCCTACTGTTTTAAGACTTTCACTCCCATCCAGGTGTCAATATTTTCCTGGCGAGCGGTAGCGAGCCAGCATATATATATATACTTGTTTTGACAGCAAGCTAAATTTTTACATTTTTCGATAGACAAATTTCTCCTGCGAAGCCGGATTTCTCCATACAATGCTGGCTCGCTATCGCTCGCTAGGAATAAATCGACACCTGGATGGGGCCGAATGGATACAAGCCAGAGAAAGAGAGAAATGGAGAGAAAGATAAAAAAAAGCCGGTGGGGTCCCTTAACTACACACACACACACGGCTGTCTATATCCGGAACCCCAGGCAGCCACACCCAGCTCCGCCCCCCTCCTCCATCACCATTACTACACTACATTACACACAACTCTATCTTATATTAACTCTACGATCACTACTATCACCATTACCACTATCACCATCAACACCATCATCACCCTCCTTCTTCACTATTATTACACTATATTACACACACTCTATATTATATTACACCATCAACACCATCACCACCATCCTTCTTCACTATTATTACACTATATTACACACAACTCTATATTATATTACACCATCAACACCATCACCACCATCCTTCTTCACTATTATTACACTATATTACACACAACTCTATATTATATTACACCATCAACACCATCACCACCATTCCCCTCCACCTTCACTATTATTACACTATATTACACACAACTCTATATTATATTACACCACCAACACCATCACCACCATTCCCCTCCACCTTCACTATTATTACACTATATTACACACAACTCTATATTATATTACACCACCAACACCATCACCACCATTCCCCTCCTCCTTCACTATTATTACACTATATTACACACAACTCTATATTATATTACACCACCAACACCATCACCACCATTCCCCTCCACCTTCACTATTATTACACTATATTACACACAACTCTATATTATATTACCTCTAGGAATCTAAGGGGTCAAAACCAACTAAATTATGCCTCTGACTCCCACAGATCTTTCCCGAGCTGACTCCGATATATCACTAATCCTAATTTTTAAGGGGAGACATGGCGCTTTTCTAGACCACCTTCTCCCTCATCTTTAGACCCATTAGTTTGGCGATTTTATGAACTTTCGCCCCATTTCTGTCAATTTTAAGACCTTTCCTCCCAATTAGGTCTCGATTTTTTCCTGGCGAGCGATAGCGAGCCTGTAATTTAAGAGGAATCGGCCTTCGGCCAGGAAATGTTTCTACCGAAAAATGTACAAATTTATCTTGAAAGGGGGTCTAGGGGGCTTCATTTTAAGCTTGATGGAGGTCTAGCGAGGAAACTAGAAAAATAATAAATAAATAAAAAAATTGACCAAAAAGTGAAGGATCTCCCCTTAAAGCAATACAAACCTTGACACACCTGTTTTCTTCAGATGTGTTGGAGAGTTACGATCAAGTCAAGAGATAAATGTTTATTCCGATACTTGAAGGTTTTAAGCCGGTATCACACGAACGCTTTTTCCCTCAACATTTATCCTCAACAGCTTATCGTCTGGCAGCTTGTGAGGTCACCATGTAAAATATTGTGGTCACTTAAATTTACCTATCCTCAGTCTAGTTTCCGATACCAATGCAAAATATCTCATAAATGTTACCAGAAAAATGTGTATCATCGAATGTTGAGTATAAAAGCTCCCGTGTAATACCAGCTTTACGCTAAATTTGACCCTAACTCATTCCGTTCCATTTATGTATTAATTTATTATTATTACTACTATTATTATATTCCCCCCTTGGGGAGAAGTTTCATAAATGATTGTCTCTATACTCTGGAATTATATATAATACCGTATATGTATATATTCTTCATATCTGATACATTCATATTTCTATATTCACACACACTTTTCTAATACAGTTAGTTATTCTGACGGAGTGTCTTAATCTTTTCAATCACATGACGCCATTTTTCTCATTCTAATTACCTCAAGAATATTTTATTACATTTAAGAGGAACTGCCAGAGTTACAAGATTAATACTATTTAAGGGAGGATGGGCGTGTTTATTTGCTCATCTATTCATATTTTTATTATGTTTTCTAGTTTCCTCCCTAGACCTCGATCAAGCTTAAAAATATACACCCCCAAAACACTCTTTCAAGATAAAGTTTTAAAATTTTTGATAGAAAAATATTCTGGCCGAAGGCCAGTTCCTCTTACATTACAGGCTCGCTATCGCATGCCAGGAAAAAATAGACACCTACATGACACGAAAAGTCTTGATATTGACAAAGAAATGGGGCGAAGTCATAAAATCGCCAAACTAGTCGATCGAACGTCTTACAATCTAAAAACTAACGGGGCTATGCATGAGGGAGAAGGGGGGTCAGAAAAAACCCCATTCCCCCTTAACCCTCGGATTCCTAAAGGTCTTTCCTAAGCTGAATATAAATAATCTGGTAGAAACAATTAAGTATAGAAAAACCTGTTAGACTGAGAGAGTTAAATACAAATTGCATTAATATAATTAGTAAATGTATACATTATTCAGATTAGGATGGATCTGTGGTCAAAAAGGCAAACAATATATACAATCATCTTATGTTAGCCAGAATGAAAAAATAAATGAAGTCTTCATATTGAAAAAAAGGTAGTGTTAACTCAATCATATTAATCAGTTCTTCCAGAAACCTCCATATTAAATATGACTATATTTATCATCAGACGATTGTATTAATTTAGGAATGACTTTTTGAAATTAGGAGGTCCATTAAGGTTATTTTTAAGGCTTTGGTTGGTGGAAGCAGTGGTGGGCGTAGCAAAGGTGCTAATATAGTAGTGTTATCAAGTAGCGGGGCTTACCGATGTTAAAACTGATACTACTAATATAGTAGTGTTATCAAGTAGCGGGGCTTACCGATGTTAAAACTGATACTACTAATATAGTAGTGTTATCAAGTAGCGGGGCTTACCGATGTTAACACTGATACTACTAATATAGTAGTGTTATCAAGTAGCGGGGCTTACCGATGTTAACACTGATACTACTAATATAGTAGTGTTATCAAGTAGCGGGGCTTACCGATGTTAACACTGATACTACTAATATAGTAGTGTTATCAAGTAGCGGGGCTTACCGATGTTAACACTGATACTACTAATATAGTAGTGTTATCAAGTAGCGGGGCTTACCGATGTTAACACTGATACTACTAATATAGTGGTGTTATCAAGTAGCGGGGCTTACCGATGTTAAAACTGATACTACTAATATAGTAGTGTTATCAAGTAGCGGGGCTTACCGATGTTAACACTGATACTACTAATATAGTAGTGTTATCAAGTAGCGGGGCTTACCGATGTTAAAACTGATACTACTAATATAGTAGTGTTATCAAGTGGCGGGGCTTACCGATGTTAACACTGATACTACTAATATAGTAGTGTTATCAAGTGGCGGGGCTTACCGATGTTAACACTGATACTACTAATATAGTAGTGTTATCAAGTAGCGGGGCTTACCGATGTTAACACTGATACTACTAATATAGTAGTGTTATCAAGTAGCAGGGCTTACCGATGTTAACACTGATACTACTAATATAGTAGTGTTATCAAGTAGCGGGGCTTACCGATGTTAAAACTGATACTACTAATATAGTAGTGTTATCAAGTAGCGGGGCTTACCGATGTTAAAACTGATACTACTAATATAGTAGTGTTATCAAGTAGCGGGGCTTACCGATGTTAAAACTGATACTACTAATATAGTAGTGTTATCAAGTAGCGAGGCATACCGATGTTAAAACTGATACTACTAATATAGTAGTGTTATCAAGTAGCGGGGCTTACCGATGTTAAAACTGATACTACTAATATAGTAGTGTTATCAAGTAGCGGGGCTTACCGATGTTAAAACTGATACTACTAATATAGTAGTGTTATCAAGTAGCGGGGCTTACCGATGTTAAAACTGATACTACTAATATAGTAGTGTTATCAAGTAGCGGGGCTTACCGATGTTAACACTGATACTACTAATATAGTAGTGTTATCAAGTAGCGGGGCTTACCGATGTTAACACTGATACTACTAATATAGTAGTGTTATCAAGTAGCGGGGCTTACCGATGTTAACACTGATACTACTAATATAGTAGTGTTATCAAGTAGCGGGGCTTACCGATGTTAACACTGATACTACTAATATAGTAGTGTTATCAAGTAGCGGGGCTTACCGATGTTAAAACTGATACTACTAATATAGTAGTGTTATCAAGTAGCGGGGCTTACCGATGTTAACACTGATACTACTAATATAGTAGTGTTATCAAGTAGCGGGGCTTACCGATGTTAACACTGATACTACTAATATAGTAGTGTTATCAAGTAGCGGGGCTTACCGATGTTAAAACTGATACTACTAATATAGTAGTGTTATCAAGTAGCGGGGCTTACCGATGTTAAAACTGATACTACTAATATAGTAGTGTTATCAAGTAGCGGGGCTTACCGATGTTAAAACTGATACTACTAATATAGTAGTGTTATCAAGTAGCGGGGCTTACCGATGTTAACACTGATACTACTAATATAGTAGTGTTATCAAGTAGCGGGGCTTACCGATGTTAAAACTGATACTACTAATATAGTAGTGTTATCAAGTAGCGGGGCTTACCGATGTTAAAACTGATACTACTAATATAGTAGTGTTATCAAGTAGCGGGGCTTACCGATGTTAACACTGATACTACTAATATAGTAGTGTTATCAAGTAGCGGGGCTTACCGATGTTAACACTGATACTACTAATATAGTAGTGTTATCAAGTAGCGGGGCTTACCGATGTTAACACTGATACTAATATAGTAGTGTTATCAAGTAGCGGGGCTTACCGATGTTAACTGATACTACTAATATAGTAGTGTTATCAAGTAGCGGGGCTTACCGATGTTAAAACTGATACTACTAATATAGTAGTGTTATCAAGTAGCGGGGCTTACCGATGTTAAACTGATACTACTAATATAGTAGTGTTATCAAGTAGCGGGGCTTACCGATGTTAAAACTGATACTACTAATATAGTAGTGTTATCAAGTAGCGGGGCTTACCGATGTTAACACTGATACTACTAATATAGTAGTGTTATCAAGTAGCGGGGCTTACCGATGTTAAAACTGATACTACTAATATAGTAGTGTTATCAAGTAGCGGGGCTTACCGATGTTAACACTGATACTACTAATATAGTAGTGTTATCAAGTAGCGGGGCTTACCGATGTTAAACTGATACTACTAATATAGTAGTGTTATCAAGTAGCGGGCTTACCGATGTTAAACTGATACTACTAATATAGTAGTGTTATCAAGTAGCGGGGCTTACCGATGTTCAAACTGATACTACTAATATAGTAGTGTTATCAAGTAGCGGGGCTTACCGATGTTAAAACTGATACTACTAATATAGTAGTGTTATCAAGTAGCGGGGCTTACCGATGTTAACACTGATACTACTAATATAGTAGTGTTATCAAGTAGCGGGGCTTACCGATGTTAAAACTGATACTACTAATATAGTAGTGTTATCAAGTAGCGGGGCTTACCGATGTTAACACTGATACTACTAATATAGTAGTGTTATCAAGTAGCGGGGCTTACCGATGTTAAAACTGATACTACTAATTATAAACCATAACTTATTCACTAGCTAAGCTTAAAGGAATTTAAAAATTGACTAGTTCCTCACTACTGAAAAGTCAAGTTTGTGAAGAATAAAAGGAAATAGAACATTACTGTTACTTATATTAATGAACAAATAAACAAGGGTATTCAATTCATAATAGAAGGAAACGAAGATAGCAAATGAACAGAGAGCACAAACAAATGTGCAAAAAGAATATGTAAATTAACATTCCATACTTCCACATACAGACAACACACCATTATTATTTGTTTTTATATTTTCAATAAATATTAATAAGTAACGGTAGCTGCAGGTAGAGCTATTTATAGTCTGTTTTCTTGTAAGCTGGCCAGAATTGATTCATCCCCATCATAATGACTCGGCTATTACAATGTTTATATAGCCAAATATGGTGTTCATTGTGACAACTTGGCAATAATATGATGCCAAGACTTAAATTTATTAAAACAACAAAAAATAGCCCAGCCCAAGTAGCGGAGTGTTGAGGTAACGGAATGCCACACACAACCCGATCCCAAATTATGTCCGCAAAAACTGGAAGCAGTCAAATACGCGTCATTCACGGAAAATGTGATATAATTTGCAAGAAACAGTTGAAAAGTGTTGCGAAGCCAAGAACATTATTGAGTGTTTTTGTTACTAGCCCGACCGGTACCTTATAGTTAGCTACTGGAGCAATGGGGTGAATAACGGCACTTTAACACCTTCAACATTATAACGATTTTTGACAGTCTGGATATTATTTGACAAATGTATTCGATAAATGGGTGCATTTTTGGGTGGGAAAAATGCCCCGGCCGAAAGCCGGTTCCTACTAAATTGCAGGCTCGATATTGCTCGTCAGGGAAAAAAGAAAAGAAAAACAAGACACGTAAATGGCACTAAAGGTTTTTAATTAAATCGCCAAACTAATGGGGCGAATGTGTTCAATCCCTAAAACTAATGGGGCTAAACAATAGGGAGAAGGGGGTCCATTACACTCCCCCCCCCCCCTACCCCCAAGAATGACTAGTTTATAAAGAAGGTTGTCTCGCATCAAATTGATGATATACCTCCACCAATTTGATCCTGTAGATCTTTCTATCCTGGTTTACCAATAATCTACTCCTTAGGGGATTAGTTTTTTTGTCTTTTCTTTTTTCCCTCCCAAGTCCTCTATCAAGCTTAAACAAATAAAACCCCCAAGACTCCCTTGGAGATAAATTTGTACATTTTTCGGGAGTGTTCCTTTTGGGGTGTTCCTTTAACCTTGATAGAGGTCTGGGGAGCAAAGTAAAAAATATATATATATACTGTATATGTTTTGATATTTTAAGACGTTCAACCTATTATTTTAGCGATTATAAGACCCTTTGCCCCATTTCTGTGACAATATTTAGATTCATAGTGTCATTAAGGTATCGGGTTTTTTTTTCATAGCGAGTAATAGCAAGCCTGTAATTTAGGAGGAACCTCCCTTTGGCAGGGACATATTCTACCAAAATATGTACATATTAATCTAGCAGGGGGGACTTAGGGGTGTTCCTTTAAAGCTTGATAAGAGGTCTGGGGAGCAAAGTTAAAAATATATATACATATATACATTAATGAACAAATAAAATAAAATAAATAAACCATCTTAATTATGAAGAATCTATGAAATGCGACCCGTAGCATTTTGACTCCAACACTCCTTGAATTTGACTCTCTCTCCTTTACACACATAGAAAAAAAGTTTCTTGTAACTTGAAAAGGGGCAAGAACAAATGGGCTGTAAACTTCCACACATGCATTTCTTGGTTGCCTCTTCCCAGATGCTAAATTTAAAACAGCAGCTCGAATGTTCAAGTCCATATAGAGTTATCATAGGTTGGAGGGAAGGATTTTTAAGTGGTCATAGAATCGTGAATGGACTATATAGCCTAACCTAGCAAACATTTAGGCTTTGGTAGTTATTCTATGCTAGGGTAGGTTAGTTACGCCGATTATATTTCAGTTAGGGGGTTGTTTCTTTGTATGTGTGTGTTATTTTTCATTAATATATTTATTTATGTATTTAGTTAGTTAGTTTTTAGTTTCCCTTTTCCTTGTTTTTCGTGTGGTGTGAGATGACCAGGGTGACATGTAACTAGGGTGTCAAAAGAGAGCCGAGACCATTACTTCTAGTCTTTAGTATTGAAAGGTAAAATGATGGTTTATAGCTCAAATTATGTCTTTGGAAGTGATCAAATGGCCAACACAATGCTAGGCCATGTTTAATTTTCTTGTATTCCTTCTCATATTCATCAAGTCTTACAAAAAAGAAATAAAACAATAAAATAAAATAAATGAAAAAGATGCTCCAGTTAGACACCCTACCCTGGATGTAACTAGCAACCCTCCGTTATAATCAAATCACAGGGACATGATGCACATTTATATATTGTTTTAGTAATAACAAACATCAAACGACGCCTTAGATCACTAGACCAAACCAACTAATATGTACAAAGGAGTACAAAGGAGTACAAAGGAAATCAAGCAACAACAGATCTAGTGACCCTTCTAGGTTGCTTGTCCTCCAAAACACTGAGGATCAAGTGTCCAAACAGTGGTTTAGAGTGGGTAAGGGAACATTGGAAAGAGAATTACTGCCCTGGAACTAATGTCCGTGGCAGGATTAGGAAGTTAGTAGGGGACAGATGGGTTAGTAACTGAGGGGGGGATAAAATAAAGTTCATTTACAAACGCAGTCAGTCGCGGGTTTGAAGCGAGATATTTGTCTAGGCGGAGTTTAAATGAATCAACGGTGATGCAGTCTATAACGTTTCGGGGAAGCCCATTCCACAAGTTGACAACTCGATTGAAGAAGAAATTCTTAGATTCCTGTGAGTTAAAAGATTTACCAATAATTTTGCAACCGTTTTCCCGCGTGTAATTAGATTGGTCGATAGTGAAGTACTTACTACAGTTCATATTGTCGATGCCTTTGATGATTTTGAACACTTGAATTAAGTCACCTCTTAATCTGCGCTGGGTTAAAGGAAATAGATTTAATTCTCTAAGACGCTCTTCGTATGGTTTGTTCTTTAGGCTAGGTATCATTTTGGTAACTCTACGTTGAACTCGTTCTAGCTCGTTTATATCTTTTTTGGTAATAAGGGCACCAGGATTGAACGCAGTATTCTAGAAGAGGGCGGACTAAGGAATTGTAAAGGGTTAAGATAACTTCTTTGGATTTATGCTCAAATGACCTGCCTATAAAGCCAATTATTTTGTTTGCCTTCTTAACAACTTCTGAACATTGTTGACTCGGTTTTAGGTTACTCGATATTGTTACTCCAAGATCGGTTTCTCTGTTTACATTCTTAAGCTGAGTGCCATTCATCGAATAGTTTGCTTTCTCATTTAGGTATCCGATATGTAGTACTTTACATATATCCGCATTGAAACTCATTTGCCAAATTTGGGCCCAACATGACAATTTATCTAGATTGTGTTGCATATCGTCAACTTGTTCTTTTGAGAGTACGCTATTTGCAATTTTTGTATCGTCAGCAAATTTTGAGATTGTACAGGTGAGGCCCTCATCTATGTCGTTGATGTAAATTAGAAAGAGAATTGGACCTAGTACCGATCCCTGGGGTACCCCGCTACTTACATTGGTCCATTTAGATGCCTTACCGTTTATGACTACTCTTTGCTTTCTGTCGCTGAGCCAATTTTCTATCCATTTCAACACACCGTCTTGTATTCCATGCGCTTTTAGTTTTAGCAGTAAACGTTTGTGGGGGAACTTTGTGAAAGGCCTTTTGAAAATCAAGGTATATAATATCTACAGCTTTACTCTCATCGTAGAGGTTGAAGATATCGTGGAAGAAGTCTAAGAGGTTTGTTAAACAGGAACGTTTTTTACGAAAGCCGTGTTGAGTATCTTTAAGTATGTTATTTTCCTCTAAGTGATTTACGAGTCTGTCTCGTATGACCGTTTCTAGCATTTTACATACAACTGAGGTTAAGCTAATTGGACGATAGTTACTGGGTAGGGATTTGCTGCCTTTTTTTAATATCGGTGTTACGTTGGCTAGCTTCCACTGATCAGGCATAGTTCCAGACTGCAAGGATTTATTGAATAGTAATGTCAGTGGTTTGGAGAGCTCATCCTTAGCTTCCTTTAGAACTCTAGGCGAGATTGTATCAGGTCCTGGCGTTTTATTTACCTTGAGTTTATCTAACAATTCAATACTTCTCTCTCTGTAACGGTGATATTGCTTAGAACATCTGAATTATCAATCTGAATCGGCGATGGTGTAGGGATATCACAGAGGTCTTCTGTTGTAAAAACTGATGCAAAGAAGGTATTGAGGGCATTACTCATTTGTACTTCGTCTTTGGTGTATTCTCCATTTTCATCGACTAACGGTCCAACAGTTGAAGTAGCTACTTTTTTCTTT
Organism: Paralithodes platypus; assembly: GCA_032716605.1. Lineage (NCBI taxonomy): Eukaryota > Metazoa > Arthropoda > Malacostraca > Decapoda > Lithodidae > Paralithodes > Paralithodes platypus. The sequence goes on along the minus strand of CM064504.1, from coordinate 23,087,479 downwards.
CTGATATAACTATAGAATTCTTTCGGGTTTGTTTTACTTTGATTCGCAATATGTAACTCTAAGGTCTTTTTACTTTGCTTTATTAACTTTTTGGCTTTGCGTCGTAGCTCTACAAATTTCACCCGTTCTTCGTCATTTTGTGAGGATTTTAATCTATCATTAGCAAATTTTTTAGCAAGCAGGCAGTTTGAAATATCTTTATTCCACCATTTGGGCTTATTATTATGGCCTGGACGCCGTATTTTCGATGGTATGCAGTCTTGCACTGCTTTTAGGTAAGTAGTTTCGAATAACTTCCAAGATGTATTTATGTCATTATTGTTAATTAAAAAGCTCCAGTCAGTTTCTTTAAACATAGCTCTAAGTTTATGGAAGTTTGCTTTCTTGAAATTAGGGACTTTTTCGATGCTACTATTTGGTTCGTTACTAGTAAACTTTAAAGTGAAAGTTATCGTACGATGGGCGCTGTTACTGAATTCATCACCAACATTCAAATTCTCTATTAATTCTTCTTTTGTTGCAAGTACAATGTCAAGAACGTTATTACCACGGGTCGGCGTTCGAACAAATTGATAAAGCGAACTCTCTTGTAAGTTCGTATACAAGTCATGTCCGGAGTGTGAAGTAAGAGTATCGCCCACTTGGTCACAGGTAAATTAAAGTCGCCAAAAATTACGGTATCTTGTGAGTTACTTACATCTGCAATTTGTTCGTAAATTTCTCGGTCAGTTTGCACTGATTGAGCTGGAGGTCTGTATATTAATGCAAGTATTATTTTTGTACCTTTATTATTCTTTATTAGCACAAAAGATGCGTCGACGTTCACAATTTGAGGTTTTGACAAGAGGGTAGGGTTAAGACTTTCTTTGATATAAATTAAAACGCCACCTCCATTTCGATTTATTCGGCTTTTCTCAAACATTACATAACCGGGAAGTGAATACTCTGCTAAAAAGTCTCTATCTTCTGTATTGAGCCAAGATTCTGTTATGCCAATCACATCATAATTTTCTGTAAACACTAGCTCCTCTAAATCTGAAAATTTATTGCGTATGCTACGAGCGTTTGCATAGAAAACCTTTAAATTTTTTATTTTAGAACTCACGGAACGCTCTTTAATAATATTTTTGGTTCTTGTCGGATCTACATTTATGTTCATGGCTGTCCTCGGTCCTCGCTGTCTTCGGTCCTTATCGCTGGTGGTCCTCGGTTGCCTCTGTTTTTTTCTTGGCGTTGGATGATTTATGTCACTGCTGCTTCTTCTCTAATGGCGTTTTTTGATCCATGGCTGCGGACTGCTTCGTGTAGGAGACGACCCATGCGTGCTGAACCCACAGGGTTTAGATGAGTGCCATCCTTGCGGAACAGAGTATGCTGGTTGTAGAAGTTGTCCCAGAGGTTGATGAATTCAACTTCTTCCCTCAGACACAAATATTTTAGTCGGCTATTTGTGCTGAAGGCCTTGTCGTAGAATTTATCAGGTGCGTCGATCTTGGGGAGAATGCCTGAGATGATGATATTCCTTGACTTGTTTTTGTAGTGCTGGATCATCTTGCGATATTTCTCCATCAACTCTTCGGATCTGGTGCGCATGACGTCATTTGAACCATCATGGATGACAAAAAGGGTTATTTTCATTTGCATCCTTTGTGGTATCTTCGAAGGCTTCCACAATGTCGTCCAGTCCAGCTCCTGGGATGCAAAATATTTTTCGTTGATTTGGGACTCTGTCGCAGAACTCTTCGACCTGTCCTCGTAGGATGGAATCCCCAACGAGCCTGGTCTCTTCTGGTTCGTCTTCCATCTCTACCAATATCTCAAATCTGTTTGACATTGTGACTGGTAGATGAGACCTTTTCTGCGTTGGCCGTGCACCGATCCTCACTGGTGTAAATCCGGAAACCTGTGGTGGCGGGACTCTACGTACAGGTCGGGGAGAGGAGTGGTTAGAACGGGGGCGAGGGGTTGGTACTGTTCGTGCTAGCAGGCTTCTTGCACGAGGAGTGGGGGAGAGACTAAGGTGAACAGGGCAGCTGTCCTGGTTTGATGTCGGCTCAGGTTCGTCAGAAGCATCTGCTGCAGTGTCAACTGCAGGTGTTGGATTGTTGGCAGATGACGTTGGGGCGGTGGTGGATGCTGGAGTTGAAACAATTGGAGTTAGTGATACTCCAACGTTGAGTGTTACAAACTCTTGGAGTGATTCCAGCTTCCTGGTGAGGGCGTTGATCTTGTTGTGGGCTTCATCCAATTTTGCTGTCAAATCCTCTCGTTGCTGGCAGAATCGGCAGACTTGTGGATCGGCAGGAGCAAACATGGAAGCACCAAACCTACCGGCGCAGTTCGTACAGGCACGAGGCATGGTGACGATCACTTTCTTCAGATCACTTCACTCACTTAAAAACACTTAACTCACTTTAAAAACACTAAACTCACTTTAAAAACACTAAACTCACTTTAAAAACACTAAACTCACTTTAAAAACACTAAACTCACTTTAAAAACACTTCACTTACTTAAATAGGCCTAACCGAAAACAAATTTTTTGAAATACACACGGTGTATATCAGCGGTGATAGCCTAACCGAAAATTAAAACAAAACAAAATTAAATTTGAATACGCAGTGATAGCCGAACCGAAAACAATTTTATGTTTATTTAAACAGAAATAGGCCACCAGGGGTTATAGCCTATCCTAACCGAAAACAAAAATTATGAAATACCGGTACGCAGAAATAGGCCACCAGCGGTGATAGCCTAACTGAAAATTTAAAAATTGAAGTACGCAGAAATAGGCCACCAGGGATGATAGCCTAGACTAACCGAAAACAAAAATAACAGAAAACAAAAATTATGAAATACCGGTACGCAGAAATAGGCTACCAACTGTGATAGCCTAGACTAACCGAAAACAAAAATAACCGAAAACAAAAATTATGAAATACCGGTACGCAGAAATAGGCCACCAGCGGTGATAGCCTAACTGAAAATTTTAAAATTGAAGAATGCAGAAATAGGCCACCAGGGATGATAGCCTAGACTAACCGAAAACAAAAATAACCGAAAACAAAAATTATGAAATACCGGTACGCAGAAATAGGCCACCAGCGGTGATAGCCTAACTGAAAATTTAAAAATTGAAGTACCGTACGCAGAAATAGGCCACCAGGGATGATATCCCAGACTAACCGAAAACAAAAATAACCAAAAACTAAAAAGTATGAAATATGCAGAAGTAGGCTACCAGGGGTGATAACCTACCTAAAAAAGCTAAACAAATATATATATATATATAATAGAATATGTAACTAAATATACAATTCACCAAATAGAGATTATATAAAAATAAAGTGTAACTGCACACAAGGGGTTAATATACTGTATCAACAGATGGCACTGGTGTCACTGTAGGCTAGTCAAGCAGGATTATATTTAGATAAACAAAGTTATCAGTCAAAGGTTACTACAAGATCATGCAAGCAACAACTAAAATTACAGATATATATAGATACAGTAGGATACTGAATACGATAACTACTAGAGTTAATAAGAAAATACAAAGCTAGGTCGATTAGAGGTGCGCGTGCGTCGTCTGCTACAAGCTAGGATAACAAATGTAAACAACAATGTTTATCAGTCAGAAAAGCAATAAAATAACATGCACAGCAACTACAGAACTATGTGGAGGTTAAACAAGCACTTAACTACTGTTCATGCAATGAATAAAGGGAATTGGGATATGAAATACTCAAATTAGGATCGAGTTTTCTCAGTGGCGATGCGGAGCTGTTGGCGATGCTAAAGCCTGCGGGTACCAGAAGGTAGAGAGAGAGAGATAGTGAGTGAGTGAGAGTGAGTTAGTGATATATATGTATTAAGTGTTCAAGAGAAAGGTTACTGTTTGTTGTGTCATGTGTGTGTGAGAGAGAGAGAGAGAGAGAGAGAGTGAGTGAGAGTGAGTTAGTGAAATATATGTATTAAGTGTGCAAGAGAAAGGTTACTGTTTGTTGTGTCATGTGTGTGTGAGAGAGAGAGAGAGATAATGAGTGAGTGAGAGTGAGTTAGTGATATATATGTATTAAGTGTGCAAGAGAAAGGTTACTGTTTGTTGTGTCATGTGTGTGAGAGAGAGAGAGAGAGAGATAATGAGTGAATGAGAGTGAGTTAGTGATATATATGTATTAAGTGTGCAAGAGAAAGGTTACTGTTTGTTGTGTCATGTGTGTGTGAGAGAGAGAGAGAGAGATAATGAGTGAGTGAGAGTGAGTTAGTGATATATATGTATTAAGTGTGCAAGAGAAAAGTTATTGTTTGTTGTGTCATGTGTGTGTGAGAGAGAGAGAGAGAGAGAGAGAGAGAGAGAGAGAGAGATAATGAGTGAGTGAGAGTGAGTTAGTGATATATATGTATTAAGTGTGCAAGAGAAAGGTTACTGTTTGTTGTGTCATGTGTGTGTGAGAGAGAGAGAGAGAGATAATGAGTGAGTGAGTGTGAGTTAGTGATATATATATATTAAGTGTGCAAGAGAAAGGTTACTGTTTGTTGTGTCATGTGTGTGTGAGAGAGAGAGATAATGAGTGAGTGAGAGTGAGTTAGTGATATATATGTATTAAGTGTGCAAGAGAAAGGTTACTGTTTGTTGTGTCATGTGTGTGTGTGAGAGAGAGAGAGAGAGAGAGAGAGAGAGAGAGAGAGAGAGAGAGAGAGAGAGAGAGATAATGAGTGAGTGAGAGTGAGTTAGTGATATATATGTATTAAGTGTGCAAGAGAAAAGTTATTGTTTGTTGTGTCATGTGTGTGAGAGAGAGAGAGATAATGAGTGAGTGAGAGTGAGTTAGTGATATATGTATTAAGTGTGCAAGAGAAAGGTTACTGTTTGTTGTGTCATGTGTGTGTGAGAGAGAGAGAGAGAGAGATAATGAGTGAGTGAGAGTGAGTTAGTGATATATGTATTAAGTGTGCAAGAGAAAGGTTACTGTTTGTTGTGTCATGTGTGTGTGAGAGAGAGAGAGAGAGAGAGATAATGAGTGAGTGAGAGTGAGTTAGTGATATATATGTATTAAGTGTGCAAGAGAAAGGTTACTGTTTGTTGTGTCATGTGTGTGTGAGAGAGAGAGAGAGAGAGTTAGTGAGTGAATGAGAGTGAGTTAGTGATATATATATATATATATATATATTAAGTGTGCAAGAGAAAGGTTACTGTTTGTTGTGTCATGTGTGTGTGAGAGAGAGAGAGAGAGAGATAATGAGTGAGTGAGAGTGAGTTAGTGATATATATGTATTAAGTGTGCAAGAGAAAGGTTACTGTTTGTTGTGTCATGTGTGTGAGAGAGAGAGAGAGATAATGAGTGAGTGAGAGTGAGTTAGTGATATATATGTATTAAGTGTGCAAGAGAAAGGTTACTGTTTGTTGTGTCATGTGTGTGTGAGAGAGAGAGAGAGAGAGAGAGAGAGAGAGATAATGAGTGAGTGAGAGTGAGTTAGTGTTATATATGTATTAAGTGTGCAAGAGAAAGGTTACTGTTTGTTGTGTCATGTGTGTGAGAGAGAGAGAGAGAGAATGATTGAGTGAGAGTGAGTTAGTGATATATATGTATTAAGTGTGCAAGAGAAAGGTTACTGTTTATTGTGTCATGTGTACAAAGGAAATCAAGCAACAACAGATCTAGTGACCCTTCTAGGTTGCTTGTCCTCCAAAACACTGAGGATCAAGTGTCCAAACAGTGGTTTAGAGTGGGTAAGGGAACATTGGAAAGGGAATTACTGCCCTGGAACTAATGTCCGTGGCAGGATTAGGAAGTTAGTAGAGGACAGATGACTTAGTAACTGAGGGGGGGATAAAATAAAGTTAATCATTTACAAACGCAGTCAGTCGTGGGTTTGATGAGAGATATTTGTCTAGGCGGAGTTTAAATGAATCAACGATGATGCAGTCTATAACGTTTCGGGGAAGCCCATTCCACAAGTTGACAACTCGATTGAAGAGTTGTGTGAGAGAGAGAGAGAGAGAGAGAGATAATGAGTGAGTGAGAGTGAGTTAGTTATATATATGTATTAAGTGTGCAAAAGAAAGGTTACTGTTTATTGTGTCATGTGTGTGTGAGAGAGAGAGAGAGAGAGAGAGAGAGAGAGATAATGAGTGAGTGAGAGTGAGTTAGTGATATATATGTATTAACCCTTAAAGATCGGGGCCCGACTTAAGTCCGAATCGAGAAAATTGGACTAAATGGCGGGGCCCACTAAAGTCTGTGGGCGTATTCGTGCCCTAATTTAGGTGGAAAGCGAAACCTGGTGGTCAGGCGGTGTACTACAAGGTCCCACCCACACATCCCCACTGCGTGACCATGACTCCCCCCCGGAAGCAAACGTTCATGAGCCTTACACGAACGTTTATCTCAGGACGCTGAAAGGCACTTGATGTGCCTTGGAAATTGGAAATCTCAGACACGTTTGACAAACGTTTTTTTCATGTTCATTGAACGTTATAAATTAATTCATGTAGATAAGACAAATTTTATTTAATAATAACTTATTTTACTCGCCTTTCGAATACGATTATAAACTCAAAACATTAAAATTAACATGTTTTATTATACTAGGACAGGATAATTCGATCGTCGCTGTGCAGGCATTCGGCTATAAGTTTTAAACAATAAATGTATATGTAGTAAAATTACCTAAATATCTAGTTTTACTTAATTTATTTGTATATATCACTTTTGTGAAGTAAAGAAATCACAGATGTTCTTGGACATGACTAATACGATATCTCCAGGCAGCCTGTCTTGCCCCATAACCAATATTTTCGTTCGCTGCAAGAACTAGTTCCTCCTTACCCATATTTTCCAAAATCAACTTATTTTGTTTTTTTTACTTCATCAATGGAATCTTTAGGCATAATGTATTAACCCCTTTCAATCTCTGCCTTTCCAAGTCTTCTATATTCGTTGGTCAACATAATATATGGTAGCGCATGCAGCTGTATGAAACAAAAGATTTTCCCGCACCTAAGCTTCGTGTAGGCTATTAATCCGCATATGTTGTTGTGGACTTGTGGTTCTCCCGACTCTCCGGCTTCGTCACTAAATACTAGTAAATAGGTTCATGGCATTATATATGGTCATATATACTGTAGATGTTAGTTGTTGATGACTATAGCTGTCAGTTGATGATGAAAAAGGATAGGTCTACCAAAATTCTCCATCGAAATCATGAAGGGTGTATTTTTTCAAATGTGCTATTTTGTGTTATTTATATAGGCTAGCCTATATATAGCAAAATCAGCTTAGATCATAGACGATAACATTAGCCTATGTGGGCTAGCTAGGCCTAGGCTATTTGGAAAATTTTGAAGTTTTAATAGGCTAGGCCTAGGCTAAGCCAAGATTTTCTGAATTTGAGATCCTGGTATTAGGCTAGTTTATGACCAACCTGATACGGGCCCCATCGATAATTATCAGTGTTTTATCACTTTCATGAACAATACTTTGTTGGATAATTATAGGGAATAGGCTCGCAGCCTTATATTAGGCTAGGCCAATAGGCCTACATAATTTATTGTATTAGGGACAATGTAGGTCTATGGAATCCTTATACTGTAGCCTACTCATGTATAATCCACTGTGGGAAAATAATTTTGATCACATTTATAATACCCGATATTAGCCTAATAGAAAAAACGCCCATTCTAATCAATCTCCGAGCTCTTTCGGACATCCTCACTGTTTAGGCCTAAAGCCAAGAAAAAGAAATATTTTCAGTTGGATAAAAATTATATAGGCCTATAACAATGAAGCATAAAATGATAGGAACCCAAAACTAGGCTACCATTAAAAATGAGATCCCAGCTGTGGTGCGGCTCGTAAATATTGACCCACAACTCTTGCCCATCCCATTTCTGAATGGAGTGCAAAATACAGGCTATAGCGTACGCCACTACAATCTGTATATTTCCATTTCATTCATTCACATTGAAGTGGCGTGATGATCTTGAAGGATTTAGTGTCAAGAACTGCAATTTGTTCGGATAATTGGGTTTAATGTTAGCCTATTTTAATACCACAAATTTTGTTGATATAGGCCTATTTGAAGATTAATAAGGAATACCGGTATAGGCCTATACTCTAAAGAGTATAGGCCTAAGAAAATTTGAGTTTAATGTTATTTTAATACCACAAATTTTGTGGATATATTTGAAGATAAATAATGAATCTATATGCTCTAAAGATCATAAGAACATTTGTTTTAACCCTCGGCAAAACCTAATAAAAAAGTATGGTACTAAAATTTCTTTTTCGTAACAAGGTTGTCAATACGGTACTTTCAGTCATCGATAGCTCTAAAGATCATATGAAAATGTGTTAAACCGTCGGAAAACCCTAATATGGTACTCAAATGGTACTCAAATTTAATTTTCGTAACAAGGTTGTCAATACGGTACTTTCCCGTTATCAATGTACAATCAAGCCGAAGATTGCAGAGTAAACACCATAGACTTCATCGACTTTTCTTTCACCTTCGTATAATCGACAGCCAATTTTTTTTATTTTTTAAATTAAGTGATTAGTACTCAACCAGCGGGGGTGTGGGGGCGGTAGCCCCCACCCATAATACTAGGTTAGGTTAGGTAAGGTTGTTAGGTTAGGCTAATGTCTTTTCAAATCACTATCGGGGAAGCGTGTCTCAACATCGATCGATAGGCCTAATGGGGAAAATAGGTTTTCCCGAGATTTCTAATTAATTACAAACGCTATATATTGATGCAAATTACCAATTTTGTTTATAAAAAACACTCGGAAAATTTGTAGTATTAAAATAACATTTTTCAAAAATTTGTTTTAACCCTCGGCGAAACCTAATAAAAAAGTATGGTATACTAAAATGTCTTTTTCGTAACAAGGTTGTCAATACGGTACTTCCAGTTATGGATAGCTCTAAAGATCATATAAAAATGTGTTAAACCCTCGGAAAAAAACTAATATAAAAGTATGGTACTAAAACATGTATCGTGTCTCAACATCGATCGATAGGCCTAATGGGGAAAATAGGTTTTCCCGAGATTTCTAATTAATTACAAACACTTGGCCTATATATTGATGCGATAATTATCGCGAATAGACTCGCAGCGTTATTATACATAATTTATTAGGGAAAGTGAAGCTCTATGGAATCCGTATAATATACTCACATAGATTCCGTTGTGGTAGAATAGTTTTGACAAGTTTTGTAACTCGATTTTGTCGATATAAATAGTCCCGCGTGTAAACAAACTCAGTCCCGCAATCTTGAGAGCTCTGCTACGGACGTGTTCGAAATGGAGTACACTCGCTACGGTAAAGTGTTATGTTCTACAAAGATGTTACTGTATGTCTAATATATGAACCCACAGTAGCTGGCATGCAACTTGCAAGGGCTAGTGTTGTATCCCACGTAATGAGTCTAGGGCACTCTAGGGTTAGGTTAGGTTAATATACTAGGTCTCGGAAACAAGATTCGTAGTTGCGGTAGTATTTACATCAAAACTATAGTTAACTATCAAAACTATTCTCCCACAGTGGAACTAGCTAATTTAGAATTAGAAAATTCAGACTGCGAGAAAGATCTAGGTGTGTTTGTTAGCAATGATTTGAAGCCTAGAAAACAGTGTATATAATAGGCGTTCGTAATAAGGCAAACAGGATTCTCGGGTTCATCTCTAGGAGTGTGAGTAACAGAACTGCTGATGTTATCTTAAAACTTTACTTGTCATTAGTGAGACCCCATATGGATTATGCTGTCCAATTTTGGTGTCTTTATTACAGAATGGACATAGATTCATTGGAGAGAGTACAGCGTAGAATGACAAAAATTATCCATAATATTAGAAATCTTCCGTATGAAGAAAGGTTGAAGAAATTAGGTTTACATTCGTTAGAGAGACGCAGAGTTAGAGGGGATATGATAGAGGTGTTCAAGTGGGTTAGTGGGATTAACAAAGGGGACATGACAAATGTACTAAAGCTCAGTGATAGCGAAAGAACTCGTACCAATGGTTTCAAATTAGATAAATTTCGTTTCAGAAAAGATATAGGCAAATATTGGTTTGGTAACAGAGTTGTAGATGGGTGGAATGGACTACCAAGTGCTATAGTGGGATCTAAAACTGTAGGGAGCTTTAAGATAAAATTGGATAAGCATATGGACGAGAAGGGTTGGGTGTGAAGGGGGATCAGCCGGGTTGGGCCAATCAGCGCTCTGCAGACCCCCATAATCCTGCGTTAATCTCTAACCGTTTTGGTAAGATGATCCTCAGGGTATTAGAGTGTTGAGCCTATAAATTGGGCTTTGTAATTGATTTGGGGTTGTGTGGGACAGGGATCTGCCTTGCTTAGGCCAACCGGCTTTCTGCAGACTCCCATTTTCTTATGTTCTTATGTTCTTACGTAATCTATGTGAGTATATTATAAGGATTCCATAGAGCTTCACTCCCTAATAAATTATGAATAATAACGCTGGGAGTCTTTTCCAAAAAAATTACCATTGATGCAAATGAACAATTTTATTTATAAAAAACACTCTGAAAATTTGTGGTATTAAAATAAACAAAAATCCGATAATTGTCTTTGAAAGATGATGAAATAGCATTATCTTAAGTTCTATAGGCTAGGGCTAGGTGGGTGCCAGTGACTTCGGCCCAGTGATCTCGGACCACTATCCTCGTTGACCTCGGCCCATTTTGACGACTTCGGACCAATATATTTTTGGTCCGAAGTCACCGATCTTAAACTACCGCTTTCTTGCGAGATTCGGCAATAGGCAAACAAATGGCAACATAATATAGGCTAGCTGTATTATTCCTCCTCCACACCAATTCCTTCTCTGTTTATAAAGGATGTTGGGATTTATTGATAAAGTCCTATAGTGCACTACAAGTGCCTATAAGTTCCCATTTGTTTGCCTATTGCCGAATCTCGCAAGAAAGCTGTAGTTTGAGATCGGTGACTTCGGACCAAAAATATATTGGTCCGAAGTCACCATAATGGGCCGAGGTCACCGAGGATAGTGGTCCGAGATCACTGGGCCGAAGTCACCATTTGGCCGAAGTCACCCTAATCCGGGCTAGGCTAGCCTATATCTAATTTTTTTGTTTTTTTCAAATTTTACAGGCAACTGCACATTACGCGGGTAATGCGGCTGAATTCAACCAATAAAGCTTGCTCAATTAACCCAGTGATCCCCACTATGTACATTTTTTACTGTCCAGTAAAATTCAATATGATAATATAAACAGGTACAATAACAATTAATGGTGTGCTGGTGTTTTGGTTTATAGCCTAGTAGTGTATAAATGTAAATACTGTACAGTATAGGAAATATTCCATTCTTAATGGGCTTGCCTTACACACATTCTTCACAATGGATGACAATTCTGATGACAGTTCTGTTGAACTTGACTTGAATTATTATATAAATATTGAAGCTAATAAAAAAAAAATAGCACGACGTAAGTATCTCACACGGAAAGCAGCTGAGTACAGGCAGGCCGCACAAAAAAGACGTGAAAGGTCAAAAGCTGCTGTTTTTGCTGCAAGTGTCATTGATCTCGATGATGATGAAGATACCAGTACTGTGGTACAGGAAGAACCTGATTTATGTAGGCCTACCAGTGATTTTGTACCAGTACTTGACATCACTAGTAACACTGAAAGTGGTCAAGGATGCAGTAATTTAAACGATGATCCTGTGGCAGAGGAATATAATTATGGCCTTAACATTTCTTCTGATGAGGAGGTAGTACCCCAGATTGAGAATTGGGATTTAGGAGTTCAAGAGGGTTACAGTTCGTGGGAAGTGAGTGAAGACAGTGATGAGGAGCCATACTTTGCACCAGCTGAAGTAGATGCTCCTGGTACTCTCTGGTATGATTTACGAGCTGCTGCTAGTGCTACTAACATGACAACAACGCAGATTGATGCTGTCCTTACTGCCCTTCATAAGCATAGCAATCTGATGGTAAAGTTGCCCAAGTCTCATAAATCTCTATGTAAAGTGACTTATCCTGCTGTAACTCCAGAAAGTAAATCAGGACATGATTACTTCTACTTTGGGCTGGAGGCCCAGTTGAAGTTTACCTTAGGTCTTTATCCAAACAGAGATGTTAACAAACTGGATACTTTGTTTATCACAGTCAACAATGATGGCCTACCCTTATTCAAGAGCAACAGTGTATCAGCTTGGCCTATACTTGTTCGCATTGCTAATTTAAGACCAAGCAAAGTGTTTCCAGTGGCACTCACTGCTGGACCAGGGAAACCACACGACCTGGAGTATTTCGAGGATTTCATCACTGAAGCCAAGCATTTGATGAGGAATGGCTTGGAGTTTCAAGGATATTGTTTTGGATATTAATGCTGTTGTGTGTGATGCACCTGCTAGGGCTCAAGTAAAGCATGTTAAACAGTACTCAGCAACATTTGGGTGTGATCAGTGCGAGTGCAAAGGGTTCCATGATGGAAAAAGAATGACTTGGCTTCGTACTTCGAACCTACCACTCAGGACAGATGCGAGCTTTAGAGCTAAATCTCAGCCAGCTCACCATAAGGCTGATGGAAAAGACAGTCCTTTCTTGCAATTGAATATTGATATGGTGCGTTCATTTCCACCAGATTTTATGCACCAAGGGGGAGGGTGTATGAAGAAGCTGTTAATGTAGAATGTCTTTGGTCCAAAGACAACCGGAATTGGCAGGCGCACATATCGTATGTCTAGTACCAATGTAGTAAAACTCAACAAGAGGATGACACAATTGAGGGAGTTCATTCCCAACTGCTTCAGCCGTAAGCCACGCACATTCCGAGAATTTGCTTACTTTAAGGCTACTGAACTGAGACAGTTGCAACTATATACTGCAAAGATTGTGTTTAAGAATCTGATGGCCTCGGACACAATCTACAAGAATCTTGTCACATATAACAGTGTGTGTGCCCTCCTTGTAGATGAAAGGACTGCCCAACCATACTCAGAGTTCTCCCAGTTGGTGATGAAGAAATTTGTTGATGGCTGCGAGGAAATTTATGGAAGCCCTTTCCTCGTATATAATGTCCATGCTCAGCTTCACTTTCCTGAAGTTGCAAATACTCATGGTAGCATAGACACTGTCAGTGCCTATGCAAAGTAAACTTGGGGAACTCAAGAAAATGGTGAGATCTAGCCATCGCCCAATTATCTCTTTAATCAAGGGTATCCAAAGAAAGCAGGCAGTCGAGTGTGAAGTGAAGGCTAGAGTCATGCCGCCTATCTGCATCTATACTAAAGCCCCAAACAACATCTACATCAACATTCATAATGACAAATGTTATCAGGTGATTGACATTCATGCTGAAAGAGTCCGGTGCATTGAGTATCTCGAGCCTGGCCCATTTTACACCAAGTCTATTGATTCTAGAAAGATTGGTTGTTACCGTGTGCGAGCAAATCAATACAAATATATCATGGTGACTGAAGATTACATCATGAAATGCAGGAGGGGCATGCGAATTGATTTATGGAAGCTTGAAGACATGGATGGGCCTGAGAATGACAACACTTCCATATTTATGTCAATGCTTCATGACCAAGACCATTGTTTATTCTGATCACACCCTTTTGACTTGCATTTTCTCTTACTAGATTAATATACAAGAGAAAAACTTATCAAGTCATTGTCATCATCTTCGACAAACTATTAGTGCCCTTCCCCTACGTTGTACAAATCACTTTACTTCCTTGTATCTTTTTTTTTTTGCATTTTGTTATCATCCACTCTTAGCACATTGCCATACCAACATAGTGCACTCCTCTTCATACATTGCAGCCAATATTATAATTAATGAAACACATTAGTACCGTCAACTGGGGCGAATTTGGACCTTGGGTCAATTAAAAGTTAATTAAATTAATAAATGGTATATATATACTGTACAGTAGTGTGGGATTACTTTTGTTAAGCTGGCTTTATCAGGAAAAGAAAAGAATGCATGTAAGTCTTATTATCGTTAACTTTTTTGTTACAGTTGTTTACAGTTGTTTACAATGTAACTAGAATAAGATAGATTGTACACCACTTTGTAACTGTCACCTTAATAAAAAGTGTGTGTCTGTGCTATAGCACAGACACACAGTTTGTGTTTGTGTCTGTGTCTGTTTTGTGTTGTGACAGTTTGAAGTTATTTTCTTTTGTTGTTTTAGGCATTGTCATAACTGACTCGGTATTGTGAACGTTGACATTTTTCTATTAGTAATGCTGTGCTTTTATCGGCAGGTTCCAAGACCATGTCACGATCTTCTTCCGAGTCAGAGACTGATCATCCTCCACCCAAGAAGATGTGTGCCTCATACATCTCAAAGTCTTCCGCCATCAATCGTGTTTCTTCAAGGCAATCAGAAAAGGCACAAGTAAGTGTAGTATTGTGCTATATACAATTATATACCGGTACCTGTATATATTATGCATAGGCCTATATATTAGACATGTATACCATATACGACCCTCTACTCTAGTGTTAGAGGAAATAGAAATATAAGAATATGTCCCACGTGTCTACTGCGTGTTGTAACTTTTAAGTGACGACTAAAAGGGAGTTGTGGGTTGACTCTGTCAGAATGAGGGTTGTTGTTGCTGTTCCCTAAGCTGTCTGGCCGAACAGCCCCAGGGTCCCGAGCAAGGCCAAGGCCATAACTGGGCGCCCCCACAGAACACTCCCTGCTCTACCACTAAAAGAAAAAAATGAGGGTTGGTGTCCTCTACTTCCAATAGCCATTGCTATCCCAGGTAATATACTAATAGTTATCTTATATGTTGTGTGCAGAAACGATGGGCCGTCTTCGACTTCACTGGTGAACGTCCTAGCAGCCTAATGACTGTCCCTTCTTCGTGGGTCAGGACAAAAGCGATGAACATGACTTTCAAGGGGTCTTCTCGTTGTTATTGGCCCCGTGAAGGTTCTGAGGATGAATTACAGATAAAAAATCTGATTAGAAATTGTTCAGACCCTGAACCAGAAACCTGGGTATTTTTAAGAGGAGTTTTCAAGGGCGTTTACTCGAGTATTCGATATGCAGAGGCTTATATTAATGAAAAAATAGGTACAATGAGTACCACCACTGATGTTGAGCTTGAACATGAGCAAGTTTTAGAGATGAAGGCTGCCCAACAAGTTAAGGAAAATTATAAAGCTCAATGTCAAAGTCCTCCATCGTCAAACCATCAATCTGTTGGCACTACCAATACTCCTAATTCTGGCCCCACCACACCGAGTACCACAAAGAATTCTGCCTTACAGACCGTAGCTACCGGTACCCCCAAGATTGGATCTGATCAATATCGAACCCATCCATCTTCAAACCATCAAGCTGATGTCACACCAAGTACCAGTAGGACAGCAATCTTCAAGACTTTCTCTAGCCCCAGGATTGCTCCTAATAGCTTACCTGGTATGTACCGTAATTTAATTGCATTTACAATATCACATTAATGAACTTCAGTCTTTTGCCACTTATTAAAAGGTGCACCATACTACTACTTGGGCAGTTTAGATGTTTTAATGTATTCCTGTGATAGCATTAGAACTAAGTAAAAGGTTGCTGTATTTGACCTTTTATTATAATAATTCTCTTGACATATTGTACTTTCAGATGTGGATGCCACAGATGCAGCGAATGTGGGGACAATTACAGACATGAGAGCCGTTAGCAGTGTGGAGACCGTCGCCTCTCCTGTTAATGGTAAGGTTATAATGTTTCTGTTTCTTTAACTATTATTGGAGTGTTGACAATTCGTTAGAAGTTATTGATAAAATACATACCATGCCGAAAGTTACCTCGGTACATAGCTTCGACTTTTCAACTTTGTATACCAATTTGCCTTTAGATTTAGTATTTACAGAACTTTGCTTTATTATCGATTTGCATTTTGACAGATTTGAAAGTAGTCATAATCGTTACAATGCATAAATGTTAATTCATATTTTAATAATGCGTCACTTAGCTTTGATCACACTAGTTCAGTATATTTTGATAGAACTAAACTTAAAGATGCCCTTAAATTCCTCCTTTTCAATACTTATGTTAGATTTGGGCCCTACATTTTCAAACAAATATTAGGAATTCCTATGGGTGGAAATGCTAGCCCTTTAATTGCAGATTTATTCTTGCTTGCTTTAGAATTTAAATTTATGAAAAACTTAGTTGACAGTAGCAAGAACAATAAAATCCCAGAAAAATTAGCACTTGCTAAATTGTTAAGTAATAATATTAGATATATTGATGAATATTCTCGTTTGCAATTTGTTAAATTTTAATCAAGTTGCTAAACTTATTTATCCTAATTTTCTATTCCCCTCACACAATGTTAATTGTGTGAATAATTCATCAGTAAATGATGAAGTTAACAATTTTCTTGATATGAATATAGAGATTGTTAATGAACAGTGCATACTTAAAGTATATCACAAAGTTGATGATTTTAATTTTAACGTAATAAATTTTCCTTTCCCTAATAGTAATATCGATAGTAAAATAACTTATAATTGTTTTTATTCCCAGTTAATAAGATTTTGTAAAATTTGCACTAAAGTAGATGACTTCTGGGCTAGAGCTAGGTTACTATACAGACTCTTAGTAGACAGAGGTTTTGAGGCAATTAATTGTTACATAAATGTAATCTTTTTAGGGTCAATTCTTACTTTTTGTCTGTTTGTATTGTTTATCTTTTTCTTTTTCTATTATTAATATTGATGATATATTTTTTTTAAATTGATTGTTCTTGTTAAAAGAGTAATCTTTGTTTAAATCTGTTGTTGCTTCTTCCTATTTTGCAATTATTTGTCTTTATATTATATGTATTCATTGTCGATAGTATCAATTGCTTGCTTTTGCGATTTCCTTAGTTTATTTGTACGATATATGTAGGTTATTTGTAGGGTAGTTATTGATAGGGGTCACTTGAGGCATGCTATGCTTCCAGGTACCTACCCGATAGCACTATCGTTAGTGCATGAGTGCTATATATATATGTTTTTTGTAATATTATAGATATCTTATCAATATTTGTATTTTGTACTATTGTTAATGTCTTATCAAGTTGCAAATTTGATTTTAATAGAACATTTTAACACTAATTCTAGTTTCTTTTATTCATGCAGAGTTTAGTCAACTTTGCCAGAACGTCCCGGACTTCCCAAATTGACTAATTCCTTGAACGTGACGATAGTGCGTTGTTATATGTGCGATTAGTTTGCTTGGGAACCAGATTAACTTGCTCATGTAGTAATTTTTTAATGTACACCCTATGTGGTGGATTGTGTTCTTTCATTTCATAAATTTTATTTTAGTAAGCGTTGTTTCCACATAGCGATTTTGATATGTTGTTTTGACTTTATATTGTCTTTGTCCCAGTTTTGGTTTGACTTTGTTTGCAAGTTTTACATTTTAATTGTTAGAAAGACGCAGCGTTAGAGGGGACATGATAGAGGTATTCAAGTTGGGTTAGTGTGATAAATAAAGGGGACATAAAAAATGTACTAAAGCTCAGTGATAGTGAAAGAACTCGTACAAATGGCTTCAAATTAGTTCAATTTTGTTTCAAGAAAGATATAGGCAAATATTGGTTTGGTAACAGAGTTGTGGATAGGTGCAATAGGCTGCCAAGTGCTATAGTGGGATCAAGAACCATAGGGAGCTTTAAGATAAAGTTAGATAGGCATATGGACGAGATGGGTTGGGTGTGAGGGGGATCTGTCAGGTGTGGGGCTCTGCAGACCCCCCGTTTTTCTGACCTCTGACCGTTTAGGTGAGGTCAGTCCTAATGGTGTTTATAAGCTGGGCTTATAATTAGGGTTGGGTGTGACAGGGATTTGCCTTATGTAGGCAAATCGGCTTTCTGCAGACTCCCATTTTCTTATGTTCTAATGTACTGGCTGTTGGTCCACAAGTCTATCGCCATCCCCCCCCCCCCCCCCCCCCTCCTTGTATGACACACAGTAGGATGCTTGAGGCATATTCTTTTTTCCTCCACCATTATATAAAAGCTCCCTTACCCCCTGGGGGTAATATGCAGATTTCAATTTCCAAGATCATCCAAAATAGCCGCCATTTAGAGACAAATGGCCACCATCAGGCTGTGACACTGAAATTGCATGTACAGTATACTGTATATACCCTCTGTGCCTAGCTATTCCGATATTTTAATTTTGTTTTATTTTACTGAATTGATTGCAGGTGATGCTACCCCAAGGCCAACTGCTCGGAGTCTTTCAAAGGATTTCAACGTGCTATCTCTGACAGAGATTCCCCCTCAGCTTCCAGCAAGACCTCTAAAAATACAAGAAAGGAGAGCCAGGACATTGTTGGCTTCACAAGGGTGAGTACAAAATTATGGAATGGGCCAGGCGCCTGACGGACTATTATCTATTCCACCCGGCGCCTGACCCCACTCCCTTCGACCACGTTTCACTTGTCTATTCACAAGCATTCTCCATTCATAATTTTATTTTAGTAAGCGTTGTTTCCACATAGCGATTTTGATAAGTTAATTTGACTTTATATTGTCTTTTTCCTTCTTTTGGTTTGTTTACTTTGCAAGTTTTACATTTTAATTCATTCCTATTTGTCACCACTTTTCTTGCCTGATCCTCAGTCATCCCTCTATCTTGCAGGATACCGATATGCAACGAGTACTCATCCTTCTTGAAGCTATGCAGAAGGGCATGACAGCTATGCAGCAGGACATCACAGCTATACAGCAGGACATGACAGCTATGAAGAAGAAGACGATGACACCGACTGAAGACCGTGACACATCAATTATTAACAACCCCTTCGAGGAGCTTCAAAGTTTTGGCTTTAAAGCAGAGAGCCTGGAAGATGTAAGTAAACTATATGTAGTGTGGGTGTTAAGCTTATATTAGCAATTGAAATCAGATATTTACTCCAAAATGCAATGGTTTTTGTGTAAAAATACTTGGCTGAATCAAATGTTTAATTTTTATTTGTAATACTGTAAGCTCATTGCACTATAATGCAATTTGAAATATATTTATGGTTACATAATGCAATAAGATAACATTATATTTTGTCCTGAGACAGTTGACTGAACGTCTGCATGGTGTTGATAACAACAAATTATCGGTGAAGTATTATGATTTTGTATACTTTAGCTTGGCAAATGTTAGTGGTGGTGGTTCTGTATACATTATAGCCCCAGCGTCGGCTATAGCCGACGTCAATGTATACGTAACACTCAGCCTGAGCGTTGGCTATAGCTGATGGCAAAAAAATGTTATTGGGGGGGGGGGTCTACCTCGGTGATAATTTTTGTAATATACAGAATAACCACATTTCTAACCCATTCCATGTGTTTTCAGCAAAACAAAACAAATTCTTTGGGCTATGGGTGTCAAAAATATATTTTTGTAATGGGGCTCAACGGGTTAAACAAGCTTGGGAAGCAATTGCCTTACTTGATATCGTTAATTTTTGTTTGTTCATAAATGTCCTATGACATTTCCTCACCTTCAATCACCTTCAATACCATAGCTGTGCCCGTATTTCATATTCAATGTGTATACATGTATAATTTTTTCCAACCTGATCATTCACTAATTTTTAATTTCTTAATATACAGTACATATTAGTCATCATCATCCTTGTATACTATATAGCCCTACACATTGCTTATGTCTTTTGCCTTTACTTTTGTAATGACCGCCATCGCAGCGAAATAACCCGTTTTACCCTATCGCAAATACACTTGCTGTTCATTCACCTACAAGTATAATCTTGGGCATAATCTCGTCACCCATTCCTTGTGCAAGTGTGTTTTTGTGATGTTATTGCGCTCAGATGGAGTTTGTTTTTGTGTTGTGTATTTATTTTATTTGCGCATGCCTGTACGTGGTGGTTGTGTTGTAATTTTGTTGCATGGGTGTTCATATTTGTTGATACCGGTATCTTGGGTGTTAATATTTTTGTTGTAATTCCATAAATTTACCCTTTGAGGGCGAGTCACATCATGTGACGCAAGGTCTTTCCCACCGCTATATCAAGGAACAGGTGGTATTGTGAGGAAGAATAGAGAGTTGATATGCCTTATTTCGTCTCATGCTGTCATCTACATGTCTGTATTTTTTGCCTAGCTGCTTCCTAACGTAATGTACAGTATTATACGTCCTTCTACAGTAAACAGTAAAGATATTTGCAGAACCATCCCTCCCTGCTCACACTTAAGTCCATGCTTTTTAACTCGCACTTATGTAGCTTAGGAAGTAGCTAGGCAAAAAATAGATGACAGCTCGAGACTAAATGCGGCACATCAACCCTCTATTCTTCCTCGCAATACCACCTGTTCCTTGCCATAGTGGCGGGAAAGACCTTGCATATTATGACGTGACCCGCCCTCGATCTAAGGGTGAAGATTGTTAATATGTTGATAATATAAAATACTGTACTCGTATACAGTATTCTTGGTTCCATGTCAACTCAGCACCCGTACATTTCAACATCCCAGTACTAACTCCTCTCGGTAATATAATTGGACATAACCAATCTAATTTTCCCAAAGCTAACCTAGATTTGACGGGTGTCGAGTTGACCAGGTGTTGAAATGTACGGGCAAATGTGTTTTATATTTTTCAAATATACTACCAACACTTAAATTTTATTATTTTGTGTACATATTTTGTTTTGAGAGGGAATCCAACAAGAGGTCAACTAAGGAAAAAAACAACAAAAGTTTCCTCTCATTTGATTACCATACTCGTTCTGGCTTGGAGTAGCCCATGAATTAAAGCCTGGTGCTTAGACAGGACATACATATATTTATTATGTACAGTACTATTTTGTTTATATTTACTATAATTATCATTCACTTCCAGTGTTCCTGACATTTTTCTCATACTTAAGTGCCAACAATTAAGCCACTTTTTTTTTTTTGAAATGTTGTTATTGGTTATACGTATGTATATACTCAGGCACAATACCCCATAGTTTGGGGTTTGCAGGTTCAAGACCGAAACAACTATAAGTCTGTGACACTATAGCATTTCCTCGCCCCTATCTCTGTCTCTATTCGTAGGTAGAAAATGCAAGAGGTGGGGGATACCTAGCCTCCCACCCCTGAAATATACTATAATATAAACAAAAAAATAATAATTTAATTTTCCAACAGCTAATGGGACTGGAGAAGCAGTTCTCGGAAGGACATGAAAATTCCAAGAATAACAGGGCCACGTTACTGAAGATCCTCAAGGAGTTGGCCCCGAATCCTAAGAAGAATACAAGAATAGTTGCATTGGATGTCATTAGGGCATCCATGCAACGTTTAGCTGATGACTCTATATGGCAGTATGTTAGTGCCCTCGGCCGATCGGGCACTAAAAAGGTGTCCATGAGCAAAATGATGCCCTCGATAAAGCAGATTGTGCTGGTAACATCGATAAAGGTGCTTTCAATTGACTTCAAAGAAGCATCAACAGCTCTTTCAACCTATTTAAAGAACACCAGCACAAGAGCAGCTGCTAAGAAGCACAAATCTGAAGCTGGACTTGGGAGGCAGGCACAGTCCGGTAACAGTACCGGTACTCAAAATGAAAGGGCCCAGCCTGCAAATACTGTTTCAAATGGGAGACAGGATGGTGGTGGTTTATCAGAAGCCTCTGATCCAGATGATGACACAGATTGTCATAATTATAGTGATTGGGAAATGGTTTGATGGGCGAATTCATAATCTGACGAGACCTGAATGTGTGTGGTGAAAGGATTCATTCTGTGGAGAATATGTGATTAGTGATTGAATGGATCTTTTGTCTGGTTATGTCTGGTTTTGTCTGTGTCATACTGTGCTCTGTCTTTATGCTTTGTATAATACTTTTCTCCAAGTTGTTTGTGTTTTGCAATTGAGAGGAGCTAATTTTTATGGTATATACCTAGTATCTTATTTAATAGTTATTAGCTAAGAAGCTACAAATTTTGGTATGGGCTTTTGTTACACAGGCAAGTTCAAAATTCTGTAGAGTTGTTGTTGTTCCCTAAGCTGCCTGGCCGAACAGCCCCGAGTCCTTAAGGAAGGCCATGGCCACGGTCGGGCTCTCCCACAGAGCTCTCAAATAGTGTAAATTGTGTTGTTGGCGTAAGTGGTTGTGTGAAATGCAGTCTTCTATGATGTGTTTTATGGTATGGGGTGCTGTGTTACAACCCGGGCAGGTGTCGACGACGGAGTCATCCAGTCTCTTCTGATAGCTCAGAAGAGCTGGATGGTGTCCGCATCTCAGCCTGGCCAGGTGGACTCTGTCCTCGCGAGGAAGGGTGGATTTCGGGAGGTCGTGCTTGCAGCTGCGTGTTGTCTATGAGTGAGTGGATGGAACGGCGAGTGATATGAGTATGGATGTGCTGTTCTTATGTTAAAAAAACAAATTTAACAATCATTTTAACTACCGGGTATGGGGAATCCAGTTTAGAACATTCCCAGTGGATTGTGTTCTTTCCTTTCATAAATTTTATTTTAGTAAGTATTGTTTACACATAGCAATTTTGATATGTTTCAACTTTATATTGTCTTTGTCCCAGTTTTGGTTTGACTTTGTTTGCAAGTTTTACATTTTAATATTCATATTAACTTATTATTCTCATCATCTTTTAAAATATAAACTGGCAATCTAATAATAAATAGTCTGCAAAATTGTCTCAAGCATAAGATAACTATATCAGAATCAGATACAAATTAACAGCTAGATTGAATAGCTAAAAATGGTAGTGTAGTTAGCATCCAGTGTGCTGATTCTGTATTCCAGAATGAATGTAAGATTAAGAATGGTTTGAAAGAAAAATGCAGAACATGTTATTGTACATGTCAAAAACGTAGTGTAGTGATGGTAGCATTATGAAGCATGCACATCTGAACGTGCAATAGTGATTATCGTAGCTAGTGAAGAAAACCCCACAATCTAAGACAAAGTTTATTCCAAACACTGTTTGGAATAAACTTCTAGTCTGACATTAAGTTTTTTTCTTGGCTGCATTAATTTTAACTTAGTTAATTGGAGAATTTTAATGTGTCCGTCCTCTAGTGAGGTAACCCTCTCAGAAACCTATCTGTGTTAAGGAGAATTGGCAATTTACTTTTATGTATTTATTTTCATGGTCAGTCCCATGAAAACTTTGTTATGAAGCTCAGTGGTTAGGTTAATTCACTGTAGGTTACTATGGTACAGTCATCGGAATAAGGTCCGTTTTATCGTTTCTGTAATGTCAGTTAGGTTTTTGTTCTGTTTGTCTCGAGCCGGCCACCTCCAGTTATGGGGTATGTGCCTAAGTATATAGATAGAAGTATTACATATTGCTGGGAACAGTTTAGAAATTATAGTTAAAAGTAATTCACTCTAACAGTTTGCAAAAAATTGCCAATGGATGTTTATTATACATTTGATTACCAGTTGTATTTGCATAATGAAAATGATGTTCTGACGACTGTACCAAACATTTATAATAATTACAATATTATTAGTATTATGTATTATTGTTTTTTAATACAGAATATAGCAGAATATATTTGTATAGTTAATCTGTTGAATGTGCATTATGTACAGTATATGTATATATATTCTCAATAAAAACAAATTGAACCTTGCATATTATTTCACATTTGTAGACATTAGTACTGTGTATAATTATATATAAGCTATTTATATATATATTAACTGCACTTTATATATTTGCGATATACAAATTAAGTTAAATGTTGCAATTCTGTTTTGATTTTTCGAATTGATTCTTGTCAATGTTTTGTTTGCTGTTATGCTTACATTTCAATTAGGTTCTCGAGTTTCACATTTATATAATATACAGTAGATTTATAATATAATGTGGTATATATAAAAAAAAAAAAAAAAATTATATTCCCAGCTTATTTGATGGCTGGTAATTATGGCCTAAATAAGGTTCATTAAGAGCTTTATTCAGGTTCCTTGAAAGCCCTTTTAAGGTTCTCTAGAAGCTGTTTTAAGGTTCATTCAAAGCTCTTTTAAGAGCTGTATTCAGGTTCCTTAAAAGCCCTTTTAAGGTTCTCTAGAAGCCGTTTTAAGGTTCATTCAAAGCTCTTAAGAGCTTTATTCAGGTTCCTTAAAAGCCCTTTTAAGGTTTTCTAGAAGCCGTTTTAAGGTTCATTAAAAGCTCTTTTAAAGGAAAATTCAAGGCATTTATAAGGCGTATTTAATGCATGTTTATACAAAGTTTGTGCACGCCTTAAAAGGTACATTAAAAAGCCTAGTTTTTTGGTTTGTTAAAGGTTCACAACTCAAAGTTTGCACGCTTTAAAATAGCCTTGGAAAAACATACTATGAACGTTGAAATTCTGGGGGGGTCAGTAATCCTCAAGCAGCCATAATGGAAGGTCAAGATTTGCCCGTGTCCGATTCGGTGGCCGCCACCCCTAAGTGCATCGCGCCACCCTACTCATCACACCCGGCTCACCACCCAGGAACTAGATATCATGCTGAACTCTTCAGAACTTTCTAATAGACTGTTGAATGAAACCATGGTGAGAGTTTTGGTAGTGTGGATGACTCGGAAGACGAAAATATGCCGATCATAGGCTTTCACCCCAAGCATAATTTGCGTGGGGTGAATGTTGTGGTTGATGTTGCACATACCGTTGAGCAAAATGGAGACGTTCCTGACGAAGAACATACTGGTGTGGGTGTTGGTAAGTACAATTTACATTTTATAATTGCTTGAAAGTTTGATTGCAAGCATTTTATAGCGTATTATTTCAGGCGTTCGGTAAATTTCTCATGATAACCAGGGTGTACGGTTCATTTCTCACGATAATACAAGCAACAGCGAAGATTGTGGTCTTACAATATACCTTTTTATAATTGCATATGACCTTGTAATTGCTTGAAAGTTTGATTGCAAGCATTTTATAGCGTATTATTTCAGGTGTTCGGTAATATTTCTCATGATAACCAGGGTGTACGGTTCATTTCTCACGATAATACAAGCAACAACGAAGCTTGGCGAAGATTGTGGTCTACAATATACCTTTTTATAATTGCATATGACCTTGTAATTGCTTGAAAGTTTAATTGCAAGCATTTTATAGCGTATTATTTTCAGGCGTTCGGTAAATTTCTCACGATAACCAGGGTGTACGGTACATTTCTCACGATAATACAAGCAACAACGAAGCTTGGCGAAGATTGTGGTCTACAATATACCTTTTTATAATTGCATGTGACCTTGTAATTGCTTGAAAGTTTGGTTGCAAGCATTTTATAGCGTATTATTTTCAGGCGTTTGGTAAATTTTTTACGGTAATACAAACAACGAAAGATTGAATATTTGTGCTTGGCATTATATGATTGTGGGGAACATATGTACCGTATATATTATTTTATCATATATAATTATGATACATTATGTAAAATAGTTATATTATCACGACACTCTCTCTCTCTCTCTGTCTCTTCCTCTCTGGGTCTACCTATACATTTATAATTGCATGTGACCTTGAAATTGTTTGAGAGTTTGATTGCAAGCATTTTATAGCGTATTATTTTCAGGCGTTCGGTAAATTTCTCACGATAACCAGGGTGTACGGTACATTTCTCACGATAATACAAGCAACAACGAAGCTTGGCGAAGATTGTGGTCTACAATATACCTTTTTATAATTGCATGTGACCTTGTAATTGCTTGAAAGTTTGATTGCAAGCATTGTATAGCGTATTATTTTCATGCGTTCGGTAAATTTCTTACGGTAATACAAACAACGAAAGATTGAATATATGTGCTTGGCATTATATGATTGTGGAGAACATATGTACCGTATATATTATTTTATCATATATATGATACATATGTAAAATAGTTATATTATCACGACACTCTCTCTCTCTCTGTCTCTTCCTCTCTGGGTCTACCTATACATTTATAATTGCATGTGACCTTGAAATTGTTTGAGAGTTTGATTGCAAGCATTTTATAGCGTATTATTTTCAGGCGTTCGGTAAATTTCTCACGATAACCAGGGTGTACGGTACATTTCTCACGATAATACAAGCAACAACGAAGCTTGGCGAAGATTGTGGTCTACAATATACCTTTTTATAATTGCATGTGACCTTGAAATTGCTTGAGAGTTTGATTGCAAGCAATTTATAGCGTATTATTTTCAGGCGTTCGGTAAATTTCTCACGATAACCAGGGTGTACGGTACATTTCTCACGATAATACAAGCAACACAACTAAGCTTGGCGAAGATTGTGGTCAACAATATACCTATTTTATAATTGCATGTGACCTTGTAATTGCTTGAAAGTTTGATTGCAAACATTTTATAGCGTATTATTTTCAGGCGTTCGGTAAATTTCTTACGTTAATACAAACAACGAAAGATTGAATATTTGTGGGGAACATATGTACCGTATATGATATTTTATCATATATATGATACATATGTAAAATAGATATATTATCACGACACTCTCTCTCTGTCTCTCTCTTTCTTTCAAATAAATCATGTCTTACAGTTATAAAGTTGGAGTCTGCACATCCCTCATACGAAATACCATTCCCACATTTTGTATAGGTGACAGTGCCAGACCGGTAAACCGGACCAGGTCATTGACCCCCCAGCCAGCACCTCCATCCAGGCAGCGAGCCGTCGTGTCAGAGCCTCCAGTTATTTCGCTTGCCAACATCTCAGGGGTAGACCAAATCCCAACTACCCCCGCCCATGCACAAGCTGGTCCAGCGACCTCTACGCCAGCTGCAGGTGCAAATCCCCCCGTGTTGGCAACGCCACCCGAGACGTCGCGGAAGAGGGTGACCAGGCGTCGGCTGAATTTGGAGGAAAGCGATGCCGGCCCAAGCTCTTCCGATTCGCCGGAAGCCAGGATATCCCCGCTGACGGAAAGCGACTCTGATGACGGGCAGGCACAGCCACAGCAGGGACAGCCAAAGCAGGGACAGCCTCAGCAGGGACAGCCACAGCAGGGACAGCCAAAGAAGGGACAGCCACAGCAGGCACAGCCACAGCAGGCACAGCCACAGCAGGGACAGCCACAGCAGGGACAGCCACAGCAGGCACAGCCACAGCAGGCACAGCCACAACAGGGACAGCCACAGCAGGGACAGCCACAGCCACAGCAGGGACAGCCACAGCGAGGTGCCCGGGGAAGGGCCCGAGGAGGTGCCATAGGAGGTGCCCGAGAAGGTGCCAGAGGAGGTGCCCGAGGAGGTGCCCCAGGAGGTGCACCAGGAGGTGGCCCAGGAGGTCTCCCAGGAGGGGCCAGGAGCGCGGTACCACCACCTGTCTTTCAGTGGCAAGACTGCCTGCCTCGGGATATGCCTGGTCAACCACCCCTCTTTCACAAGGCGCCGAATGGCGTCCAGCCTGCCTTTCCCTGCTCGGAGAATGACACTCCTTACGACTTCTTCCGGGCATTTTTTGATGACCAATTGCACGGGGACATTGTCACAGAGACAAAAACATGTATGGTCGCCAGCACGCAGATGAAATGATGTCGCCCCACATACGGAGATGGACACCCATTGACATTGGCGAACTCCTCGTGTTTTTGGCCCTTACCATGCTCATGGCCCACATAAAGAAACATAACATGTTAGATTATTGGGTTATGCATGACATCATAGCAACGCTAGTGTTCAACACCTACATGCCAAGGGACCAGTATAGGCAAATTCTGAAGTGCTTGCACTTTGTGCATAACACTTGCACCACACGGAGCCGACAAGATCTGGAATATACGGCCATTCCTGAACTCCCTCCTCTACAGGTATCGCCGGTTTTTCAAACCTTTCCAGAATGTCGTGATCGATGAGTCCTTGGTCCTCTTCCGTGGACGTCTCTCTTTCCGCCAGTACATTCCGTCGAAGCGTCACCGCTTCGGGATCAAATTCTTTGTACTGTGTGACTGCGAGACAGGATTCGTGCTGGATCTTATCATATATACCGCTACTGATGTGGACATTCCGAACGACCCTTTGGGTCTTTCAGGGTCGGTTGTCAAGACACTGATGGAGCCGTATCTAGATGCCAACCGTATCCTGTTCACTGACAACTTCTACACCTCTCCTCTCCTTGCCAGGTATCTCCTTACAAGGAGAACGGGAAGCTGTGGAACTGTTAGGTCAAACCGGAAACACTGGCCCCGGTTTGAGAAGACGCAGAAAGGAGTCATCTTCCGGAAGAAGAGCAGCAGTGAGACACAAAGCCAGTCAATGTCCTCTCCACCTACCACAAGTCCGACTTGTTAGATAGCAGGAAGAGGAGATACCTGCAGGACCGTGTCACAGGCAACAGGACTGTAGTTGTTATCTCCAAACCTGACGCTGTCCTGGAGTATAATGTGAACATGCGGTTGGTGGACAAAAGTGATATGCAGATGACTGCTGTTGACTGCCTGAGGAAGACCTGTAAATGGTACAAGAAGGTCGTACTCCATCTTCTTGATGTCACTGTCCTCAACGTATACAACCTGTGGATGAAGCACACAGGAAAGAAGACCTCTGTAAGGCTGTTCTCCAAGGACATCATCGAGGCCATCCTCCATAAGCACGGAACCACACGTGCGGTACCAGTTCCGAGGGCGATCGTGGATTTGCCCAGCCGCCTTGAGTGCCGGGACTACCTCTTGACCCACAGGCTTGTGACTGTACCTCTCAACCCTAACCAACTTGCTGCTGGCCGGGTGGCCGGAAAGAAGGTGTGCCATGTCTGCAGTCACGCGACAAGGAGGCCCCGACATAGGAGGGAAGTCGCATCCAAGTGTAGTCGGTGTGATGTGGGACTCTGTCCTATGCCTTGCTACACCAAGTACCACACACTGGAACACTTCTAACCTCCTCCCTTCTTGCCAATCATTCATAACTTCATTCAATCATTCATTCATCTATTTCAAAGTAACTCATGAATTAAGAACATAAGAACATAAGAAAATGGGAGTCTGCAGAAAGCCGATTGGCCTAAGCAAGGCAGATCCCTGTCCCACACAACCCCAAATCAATTACAAAGCCCAATTATAGGCTCAACACTCTAATGCCCTGAGGATCATCTTACCAAAACGGTTAGAGATTAACGCAGGATTATGGGGGTCTGCAGAGCGCTGATTGGCCCAACCCGGCTGATCCCCCTTCACACCCAACCCTTCTCGTCCATATGCTTATCCAATTTTATCTTAAAGCTCCCTACAGTTTTAGATCCCACTATAGCACTTGGTAGTTCATTCCACCCATCTACAACTCTGTTACCAAACCAATATTTGCCTATATCTTTTCTGAAACGAAATTTATCTAATTTGAAACCATTGGTACGAGTTCTTTCACCATCACTGAGCTTTAGTACATTTGTCATGTCCCCTTTGTTAATCCCACTAACCCACTTGAACACCTCTATCATATCCCCTCTAACTCTGCGTCTCTCTAACGAATGTAAACCTAATTTCTTCAACCTTTCTTCATACGAAAGATTTCTAATATTATGGATAATTTTTGTCATTCTACGCTGTACTCTCTCCAATGAATCTATGTCCATTCTGTAATAAGGACACCAAAATTGGACAGCATAATCCATATGGGGTCTCACTAATGACAAGTAAAGTTTTAAGATAACATCAGCAGTTCTGTTACTCACACTCCTAGAGATGAACCCGAGAATCCTGTTTGCCTTATTACGAACGCCTATACACTGTTTTCTAGGCTTCAAATCATTGCTAACAAACACTCCTAGATCTTTCTCGCAGTCTGAATTTTCTAATTCTAAATTAGCTAGTTTATATTTAACATTTGTTTGCCTCTTCCCTATCTTTAATACCTTGCATTTGTCAATGTTAAACTTCATCTGCCAATTTACTGACCATTCATGTAAGGTATCTAGATCCCTTTGGAGGCACTCTATATCGCTATCTGAATCAATTGATCTCCCCATTTTAGTATCGTCTGCGAATTTACTTATCCTACTAGTTATACCTAAATCTAGGTCATTTATGTATATAAGAAACAACAGGGGACCTAATACCGATCCCTGGGGGACACCACTTTTGACTGCTCCCCACTCTGACTTGCTACCATTTATGCTGACTCTCTTTTTCCTACCATAGCCATGACCTAATCCATCCCAACAACGCCCCACCTATTCCATGTGCCTCAACCTTTCTCATCAATCTCTCATGAGGGACTCTGTCGAAAGCTTTACTGAAATCTAAATATATAATATCGTATGCCTTGTCATTATCTACCATACCTAGAAACCGCATGATTTGTTTCTTAGTCGTAGGCTGGGGAAACTGATCGATGGCTTTGATCTTTGTCAGTGGAGGGCACACCTGACCCATCCCCGCCTCGAACCCCAGGTACAAAACTGTGGCTTTGACAAAATCGCACTTACCCAGGTTTACCACCAAACCTGCTTCATTCAGTTTATTAAAAAGCTGTCCGATGTGAGCACAGTGACTGTTAAAATCATCGTCGTATATTATGACATCATCTAGGTACACCGTACAGTTGGGAATGTCGGCTACAATGTCGTTCATTAATTTCTGAAACGTTGCAGGGGCATTTTTCAGCCCGTATGGCATAACATGGCAACGATATGTGGCACCGTCCACCACAAACCCACACACCTCTCGCGCTCGCTCAGACAAGGGCACTTGCCAATAACCCTTAACAAGGTCTATCTTAGTGAGGAACTTGGCTTTTCCTATCTTATCCACACTGTCGTCCACGCGAGGGAGAGGGTAGGCATTTGTGGGGGTTAAACCATTCAACCTGCGGAAATCTATACAAAACCGCACCTTGCCATCTGGTTTGGGCTGCAGTGTGACGGGGGAAGTCCACCTTACTTCACCCTCAGAAATCAGCCCACGTTTCAGCATATAATCCAGCTCTTCCCTAAGTGCTGGTAATTTAATGGGAGGAACACGGTATGGCACTGATTTAAAGGGCGGGTGGTCCCCAACATCGACATCGTGCACCGCTTGAGTAGTGAGGCCAGGATGCTCCGCGAAAACAGCTGGGTTTGAATCAAACAAGTGCTGCACAGCTACACGCTGTTGCTCAGGCAGGTGCAATATCAACTCGTGAGCCACTTGTCTAGAATTCCCCGCCCACTGATCCGCGGAAACATGACAATCCCAATTATCCTCCCCCGCAGCTTGACTGTCCCTTCCTCCTTCTCCACCATGATCGCTGCAGATCAACACCGGGACAGTGAGAGGCTCACATACTCTTTCATCAGATTTACATGGCAAAGTTGGTTCTTTTTCTTACGATCAGGAGTAGCTACTAAATAGTCGAGATCAGAAACCTTCCTTACAACCCGATACGGACCAGAATACTTGGCTGACAAGGGGTGTCCCACCAGAGGCAGTAGTATCAGTACCTCCTGATCTACTTCAAACTCCCTCAGCTTCATCTTCTGGTCGTATCTGTCCTTCATCTGAGCTTGTGAACTCTTAAGGTTCCGACCTGCTACCTCCAAGCTCTTTAGCATTCTCTCACGGCTTTCAACTACATACTTTAGAAGCGAGCATGGCTTTGTGACTCCCTCCCAGATCTCCTTGACTATGTGGAGGGGCCCCCTGACCCTGTGTCCAAAAACCAACTCGTTCGGGCTAAATCCCTAGCTCTCCCCAGGTACTTCTCTCGCAGCAAATAAAACGTATGGGAGACCTAGATCCCAGTCCTTACCCATTGTCCATGCAATAACACCGCAACATACTCTTGAGAATCGAGTGCCACCTTTCCAAAAATCCCTGACTCTCGGGATGGTAGGCAGATGACACCACAGACACTATCCCATGTTGCTGCATGGTCTGCTTAAACAGAGCGGAAGTAAAATTGGATCCCTGATCAGACTGGATCTCCTGAGGGTAGCCATAACGAGAAAAATAGACAAGTAGGTTTTTGACAACAGTCTTAGCCATCTCGTTGCACATGGGGTAAGCTTCTGGATACCGTGTTGCTACATCCATTACAGTTAGTAAACATTTATTGCCGGCACTAGTGGGGGGCAATGGGCCAACCATATCGATAACTACTTTGCTGGCCCAATGACAGGGATGGTTTGTAACGGGGCTCTCGGGATGACCTGATTGGGTTTCCCAACCACTTGACAAGTGTGACACTGTGACACCCATGACACGACACTCGCCTTTAACCCAGGCCACCAGAAAAGCTTGCTCAGAGCTGCCTCCATCGTACGTGCCCCCAGGTGCCCTGCCAAAGGCACATCATGAGCTAATCTCAATAAGCTCTCACGGCACACCATCAGTACTACTAACTGGTCCACTAATCCTGACCCGCCATCCCACTTTTTCTTGGGATCCTGATGTCTCCGATACAAGAACCCCTCGGACAAGAAAAAATCACCAGGCTGCGCATCCCCATCGGTCTCCAGTTCGACAGCACCATTACCACACGCCCTGACTTCAGGATCTTCCAGCTGCAAGGAACATATATCAGCAGGTGCGAGATTATCCAAGTTCATCTTAAATAATTTGTTTCCACCTCCAATGTCCCGCTGAGCCATCCTTTCCTCACGCTGCGCATAACGATGCTGTCGCAGAGTCTCTTCCTGTCCTGCACCTGCACTAGCGGTGACAGGCCCCGGGGCCTCTCCAGACTCTAACATAGGTGCCAATAATGAGTCACCAAGAAACACTGCCGGCTCAAAACTCTCCAATTGACCAACACTTCCCGTGTTCTTGTGACCTTTCCTCCGCGGTTTGATAGACTGAGGTGGTGGCTGCAAGGCTCCGGATGTCTGAGAACGCGTCACAACACACGCCATGGTTTGTACGCTACACTTCTCAACCCACTCCTGTTCCTCCCTACTAACATCGGCCGCCTTCTCGGCAACGACCAAGGGTGAAACCTTAGAAGCAGGCACCGCAAAGTCGTTGCCGAGGAGGAGGTTGACGCCCCCAACAAGCAAGTTCTCTACAATTCCGACATCCAGCTCCTTCGCCACACCACCCACCTCCAGCTCCATCCGCACCAGCGGGTAGGACTTCGTAGCATTGATCCCCTGAACTACCACCACCCGAGCAGCGTTAATCGGCCTACCAGTAAAGTTCTTTAACAAGGTCTGAGAAGCCCCCGTATCACGCAATAGCTTAACTCCTCGCCTTTCGCCAGCCCACCTCACAAAACCATGCCCTCTATGACCCCCAAAGACGTCGCGGACAGGGTTCGAGCCTTCCGGACTCTTGAACACAGGCTGTGTCCCAACCTCTGACGAACTACCCTTGGCAAACTCAGAAGATATAGGCGACACCCCTATGCTGCGGGCCAATGACACAACCTTGTTTGGTGGCTTGTTCGGACAAGCATTTGCAAAGTGACCCTCCTTGTGACATGCAAAGCACTCTTTACTCTTTGGTTTCCCTTGGGAGTGGGAGGTACCATTAGAGTTCTTATACGGGACGGTATTTGGTTTATGTTCAGTTTTATTGTCAGTGCTAGATGGTTTTGTGTATTTATGTGTATCAAAATTCTTGGGAGGGGGAGGGGTACGATCCTTTGCACCCGACTCACTCCTAGCTGCTGCTTCGCACCCTCGAATTAATGACAGTCGGAGGTCAGCTATTTCTGCTGCCTCCTGGAGAGTTCTAGGATTTTTTTCCTTTATATTTAATGTTAAGTCCCCGCCTGTGCACTTAAAGAACTGCTCCAAGAGAACCAGCTCACTCAACTCCTCAAAAGTAGCTGCCCTCTCAGAACGCAGCCAATGTCGGAGTGCATCAGACAAGTCCCGGGCGTGTTCTAGGAAGGTACTATCCTTGCCCTTAGTAACACCCCGAAACTTCAAGCGGTAAGTTTCTGGTTGTAACTCATAGGCCCGTAGCACAGCCTTCTTTAGCTCATCATAAACTACACAGGACTCTAAAGGTAGTGCATCATACGCTTTTAGCCCCTTTCCTAGGAGTCTTGATGAAACTAATGCTGCCCACTTTTCCTGAGGCCTCTGGTGTTCCTGACACTTCTTCTCAAATCGCATAAAAACTCAGCCACACCTAATTCATCGAACACAGGAACTAGTTTAAGCAGGTGCGACAATGATTGGTCCCGATGTCTGTTACCTCCCCCAATATTTCGCCCTGTTACCTCCACTCGAGATCTCTCCAGCTCCCTGTCAGCCCGATACCTAGTAGACTCTGCCTGCAGTTCAGCCTCTCGTATAGCTGTTCTCTCTGCAGCCTCAGCCTGAGCTCTAGCAGCCTCAACCTGAGCTCTAGCAACCTCAACCTTGGCCATCTCAAGCCGAAACAACAAATCTGGAGTCAACCCTTGAGGAGGGGAAGGTGCATTTAATGGAGAGGGTCCCTGTGATTGAATTCCACGCTGCCATTGACCATTAACTTGGGGGTATGTACTAAATTCAGGCACCCTGACGTTTGATATGGGGGTAGAGTGGAGGGGGGGCTGGGGACCGGGGCCCCCAGTCGCCTCTCCACCCAGGTCTCTCCCTTCTAAACCCAATATCAAAGTCCTCAGCTGATCTTTCCTCATGCCACTTAAACCCTGGTGTTGCCGCATAGCTAGTCCAATAGAAAGAGCCCAGTGTTTATATATCCCAGGACGTAACAAATGGCGACCTTGCATAGGATTTACTGAACAGAGGAATATAGTTGTCATTTGTTTTGAGATTCCTTATGATTAGAAGAATACAGTGGACATAGAGTTTTTTTTTGGAGCAACCAATATAACACATTAAAGACTTTAAATAACATTAGTATATACATACTTGCATAGGAGATAAGGCACATTCTATAACCGTGATAATTACTGCAGTACACAAACACGTCTAATACATCAGAACACAGTGAGGGGTCAGGTCACGATACGGGCTCGGAGGGAGAAAGACCTGTGGAGTGGCTAGTCGATAGCGAGGAGGGTGCTAGAAGATTTTTAGAGGTGCCCCTTACCGCTGCCGGGTGTAACAAGTATGGCTTAAAGTTTGTGGCAGGTCTTCAGGAGAAGACCTGCCACAAACTTTAAGCCATACTTGTTCAGCTTCAACACCCTGGCAGCGGTAAGGGGCACCTCTAAAAATCTTCTAGCACCCTCCTCGCTATCGACTAGCCACTCCACAGGTCTTTCTCCCTCCGAGCCCGTATCGTGACCTGACCCCTCACTGTGTTCTGATGTATTAGACGTGTTTGTGTACTGCAGTAATTATCACGGTTATAGAATGTGCCTTATCTCCTATGCAAGTATGTATATACTAATGTTATTTAAAGTCTTTAATGTGTTATATTGGTTGCTCCAAAAAAAACCTCCATGTCCACTGTATTCTTCTAATCATAAGGAATCTCAAAACAAATGACAACTATATTCCTCTGTTCAGTAAATCCTATGCAAGGTCGCCATTTGTTACGTCCTGGGATATATAAACACTGGGCTCTTTCTATTGGACTAGGTATGCGGCAACAAGCAACAACGGAAAACGCTAGATCCAACCCTTATCTATAAACCCAGGCAACAAACCACCCTAAACCGTCAAGAGTCCTGCCTGGACAACAAGGTATCCTATGACTCGGTTACAGGGTGCACGCACTATAGACTGCTGATAGTCAAGCAGGCTATATCAAAAATCACACAATTAAGTTGACTTAAAGCTTCAAGGAAAAGATAGATAACGGAATTAAATTGCAGAAACAATTTAATAACAAACTAGAAGAAAGTACATTTAACATTACGTTAATTAATACAACTAATCACCCCTGCGTGAAAGAAGGTGAAAGCAAACAGTCCTCAAAACATCGTACAGGTAGACAAGATGCAGGTTTCTAAACTGCATGCGGCTACTGTAGGATATCTGATGCTTAGCAAAGAAAATACGTTAAGGATTTAGAGAACTCTTAGCTCATAAGCAGGAATAAATAATAGTGATAGGCCATACAGTGTATAATGGCATAGGTATAATTAAATAAAGGCAGCAACTCGCAACATAACCACATACAGGTGTGCTTCTCACTCTTAGTCAGGCAAGCCTGCTCGGACAGAGTCTCTAAGCCACACCCTGACTCACAATGCTCACAAAAACGGTAAACTGTGGCACAATAACAAGCATACAGATATATTAAACCACTAGCTGTTAATCTGCCAGGTGGCAGAGGTCTAGCCGGAAGGATATAGGCTTCGGATACCCGGGCTGAGCCACCTTGGTCGAGCCTAGGGACGTTCCCAAGTCTGTGCGCCAAATTACTCTAATTGAAAGGGTGCTCTCTTGAGAGACTCAGATCGCAAGTATCTGACTCTCTCCTGGCGACCCTAAAACAAAAGCAAGACGTGCTAGCGCAGTGCTGAGTGGACTAGGCAAGGGCCCTCACACAACACAACGCTAGACACACAGGGACACAGACGAAAAAAATGCCCCCAGACTCCCACGGGTATCCTAGTAAAGTCGTGCGGGTCCACAGGACTCGCACCAGCAGACTTTACTTAAAGGATCGCAAAAAGCCTCCCCTCCGGTCTAGCCCCTGCTAACCTGACACAAGAACACACTAGCAAGCATGAAACCACCAAATATGAGACAACAAAAAAGATTCCTAGGTCTCATTAACAATTACGTCTCTGCATAAGGCCCAAAATCCTATCTAGTTATCTGAGAGCTCGTCGTTAATACAATAATAGATATAAGGTCTATCAAGGGGATGGGATAATTAAATAGATTGGTGAAGTAGTGGAAGGAAGGTATACAAAGTAAGAGAGAAAGTTTCTAAGTGGGGTTGAGAGGGATAGATATCAAGGGGGTCCGAAGGGTACGACAGTGAGGTGAGCTCTGAGTCTTGAATCTGTCTGGACCCCACCCTAGGCATGCGAAATACATCCCATGCTTGGCAGTTGCCACACAGTTGCCGGGTCAAAATCCTCTACCCCGTGCGTGAGTCGAAACTAAGCCTAACGTTGCTATCAAATGCACGTGGCAACATCAGGCTCGTCCCAAGCTGGAGTCCCCGTGCGAAGCAACGTCCCCCAGCCGGTCTCTCTCTCCCGCTCGTCTCCTCCCACTCTCACTAGACTTACATCTTATAAATTATAATGAAACAATCAACTATCAAGAATAAAATATACTAAGATGCGTTAGTTAAGAATAAGGGCAGCTTATACTAAGGAAAATCCGGCCGGCCGGCTGCCGCCAGCCGGTTTCTAAACGGCTGG
Organism: Paralithodes platypus; assembly: GCA_032716605.1. Classification (NCBI taxonomy): domain Eukaryota; kingdom Metazoa; phylum Arthropoda; class Malacostraca; order Decapoda; family Lithodidae; genus Paralithodes; species Paralithodes platypus. Next base: position 23,050,285 of record CM064504.1, on the reverse strand, counting down.
GCAGCCGACGCGCGCGCATGCCCGCACGTTGCTACTATGCAGGAGCGTCACAAATATATATTGTACATCTTGTTCACTGCAGTCTACAGTTAACGGGTGTGATATTCCCCTAAAACCAGTGCACTGACTGTGGAAATCTAGCCTCAGACTGACCAAATTTCTAAAGCGTCTACAAATCTCCGAGCACACTCGAGGAGTCCAATACTAAAAGTTGAACTACCAAAAATTATTCTGGTAGCTCGATCAACAAAGCGTTGGTACGAAAAATGTAGGGAGTGAGTTTTGTCAACTTTCAGTTTCTCGAATATCTAGGTAGTCAGTTTAGGAACGCTACAACACTCGGTCAGTTTGAGACTAGATTTTAGCATATCAGAGTTGAGAATGTGGGTTTCTACAGCCATACCATCCATATCCTTCCTTACAGTTAACGGGTGTGATATTCCCCTAAAACTAGTGTACTGACTGTGGAAATCTAGCCTCAGACTGACCAAATTTCTAAAGCGTCTACAAATCTCCGAGCACACTCGAGGAGTCCAATACTAAAAGTTGAACTACCAAAAATTATTCTGGTAGTTCAACCTAGGTAGTAGCGTTGTACGAAAAATGGAGGGAGTGAGTTTTGTCAACTTTCAGTTTCTCGAATATCTAGGTAGTCAGTTTAGGAACGCTACAACACTCGGTCAGTTTGAGACTAGATTTTAGCATATCAGAGTTGAGAATGTGGGCTTCTACAGCCACACCAATCCGTAGCCTTACTACAGTTAACGGGTGTGATATTCCCCTAAAACCAGTGCACTGACTGTGGAAATCTAGCCTCAGACTGACCAAATTTCTAAAGCGTCTACAAATCTCCGAGCACACTCGAGGAGTCCAATACTAAAAGTTGAACTACCAAAAATTATTCTGGTAGCTCGATCAAGAAAGCGTTGGTACGAAAAATGTAGGGAGTGAGTTTTGTCAACTTTCAGTTTCTCGAATATCTAGGTAGTCAGTTTAGGAACGCTACAACACTCGGTCAGTTTGAGACTAGATTTTAGCATATCAGAGTTGAGAATGTGGGTTTCTACAGCCATACCATCCATATCCTTCCTTACAGTTAACGGGTGTGATTTTCCCCTAAAACTAGTGTACTGACTGTGGAAATCTAGCCTCAGACTGACCAAATTTCTAAAGCGTCTACAAATCTCCGAGCACACTCGAGGAGTCCAATACTAAAAGTTGAACTACCAAAAATTATTCTGGTAGTTCAACCTAGGTAGTAGCGTTGTACGAAAAATGGAGGGAGTGAGTTTTGTCAACTTTCAGTTTCTCGAATATCTAGGTAGTCAGTTTAGGAACGCTACAACATTCGGTCAGTTTGAGACTATAATTTAGCATATCAGAGTTGAGAATGTGGGTTTCTACAGCCACACCAATCCGTAACCTTACTACAGTTAACAGGTGTGATATTCCCCTAAAACTAGTGTACTGACTGTGGAAATCTAGCCTCAGACTGACCAAATTTCTAAAGCGTCTACAAATCTCCGAGCACACTCGAGGAGTCCAATACTAAAAGTTGAACTACCAAAAATTATTCTGGTAGCTCGATCAAGAAAGCGTTGGTACGAAAAATGGAGGGAGTGAGTTTTGTCAACTTTCAGGTTCTCGAATATCTAGGTAGTCAGTTTAGGAATGCTACAACACTCGGTCAGTTTGAGACTATATTTTAGCATATCAGAGTTGAGAATGTGGGCTTCTACAGCCACACCAATCCGTAACCTTACTACAGTTAACAGGTGTGATATTCCCCTAAAACTAGTGTACTGACTGTGGAAATCTAGCCTCAGACTGACCAAATTTCTAAAGCGTCTACAAATCTCCGAGCACACTCGAGGAGTCCAATACTAAAAGTTGAACTACCAAAAATTATTCTGGTAGTTCAACCTAGGTAGTAGCGTCGGTACGAAAAATGGAGGGAGTGAGTTTTGTCAACTTTCAGTTTCTCGAATATCTAGATAGTCAGTTTAGGAACGCTACAACACTCGGTCAGTTTGAGACTAGATTTTAGCATATCAGAGTTGAGAATGTGGGCTTCTACAGCCATACCATCCATATCCTTCCTTACAGTTAACGGGTGTGATATTCCCCTAAAACTAGTGTACTGACTGTGGAAATCTAGCCTCAGACTGACCAAATTTCTAAAGCGTCTACAAATCTCCGAGCACACTCGAGGAGTCCAATACTAAAAGTTGAACTACCAAAAATTATTCTGGTAGCTCGATCAAGAAAGCGTTGGTACGAAAAGTGGAGGGAGTGAGTTTTGTCAACTTTCAGTTTCTCGAATATCTAGGTAGTCAGTTTAGGAACGCTACAACACTCGGTCAGTTTGAGACTAGATTTTAGCATATCAGAGTTGAGAATGTGGGCTTCTACAGCCATACCATCCATATCCTTCCTTACAGTTAACGGATGTGATATTCCCCTAAAACTAGTGTACTGACTGTGGAAATCTAGCCTCAGACTGACCAAATTTCTAAAGCGTCTACAAATCTCCGAGCACACTCGAGGAGTCCAATACTAAAAGTTGAACTACCAAAAATTATTCTGGTAGTTCAACCTAGGTAGTAGCGTTGTACGAAAAATGGAGGGAGTGAGTTTTGTCAACTTTCAGTTTCTCGAATATCTAGGTAGTCAGTTTAGGAACGCTACAACATTCGGTCAGTTTGAGACTATATTTTAGCATATCAGAGTTGAGAATGTGGGTTTCTACAGCCACACCAATCCGTAACCTTACTACAGTTAACAGGTGTGATATTCCCCTAAAACTAGTGTACTGACTGTGGAAATCTAGCCTCAGACTGACCAAATTTCTAAAGCGTCTACAAATCTCCGAGCACACTCGAGGAGTCCAATACTAAAAGTTGAACTACCAAAAATTATTCTGGTAGCTCGATCAAGAAAGCGTTGGTACGAAAAATGGAGGGAGTGAGTTTTGTCAACTTTCAGTTTCTCGAATATCTAGGTAGTCAGTTTAGCAATGCTACAACACTCGGTCAGTTTGAGACTATATTTTAGCATATCAGAGTTGAGAATGTGGGCTTCTACAGCCACACCAATCCGTAACCTTACTACAGTTAACGGGTGTGATATTCCCGTAAAACTAGTGTACTGACTGTGGAAATCTAGCCTCAGACTGACCAAATTTCTAAAGCGTCTACAAATCTCCGAGCACACTCGAGGAGTCCAATACTAAAAGTTGAACTACCAAAATTATACTGGTAGTTCAACCTAGGTAGTAGCATTGGTACGAAAAATGGAGGGAGTGAGTTTTGTCAACTTTCAGTTTCTCGAATATCTAGATAGTCAGTTTAGGAACGCTACAACACTCGGTCAGTTTGAGACTAGATTTTAGCATATCAGAGTTGAGAATGTGGGCTTCTACAGCCATACCATCCATATCCTTCCTTACAGTTAACGGGTGTGATATTCCCCTAAAACTAGTGTACTGACTGTGGAAATCTAGCCTCAGACTGACCAAATTTCTAAAGCGTCTACAAATCTCCGAGCACACTCGAGGAGTCCAATACTAAAAGTTGAACTACCAAAAATTATTCTGGTAGCTCGATCAAGAAAGCGTTGGTACGAAAAGTGGAGGGAGTGAGTTTTGTCAACTTTCAGTTTCTCGAATATCTAGGTAGTCAGTTTAGGAACGCTACAACACTCGGTCAGTTTGAGACTAGATTTTAGCATATCAGAGTTGAGAATGTGGGCTTCTACAGCCATACCATCCATATCCTTCCTTACAGTTAACGGATGTGATATTCCCCTAAAACTAGTGTACTGACTGTGGAAATCTAGCCTCAGACTGACCAAATTTCTAAAGCGTCTACAAATCTCCGAGCACACTCGAGGAGTCCAATACTAAAAGTTGAACTACCAAAAATTATTCTGGTAGCTCGATCAACAAAGCGTTGGGACGAAAAGTGGAGGGAGTGAGTTTTGTCAACTTTCAGTTTCTCGAATATCTAGGTAGTCAGTTTAGGAACGCTACAACACTCGGTCAGTTTGAGACTAGATTTTAGCATATCAGAGTTGAGAATGTGGGCTTCTACAGCCATACCATCCATATCCTTCCTTACAGTTAACGGATGTGATATTCCCCTAAAACTAGTGTACTGACTGTGGAAATCTAGCCTCAGACTGACCAAATTTCTAAAGCGTCTACAAATCTCCGAGCACACTCGAGGAGACCAATACTAAAAGTTGAACTACCAAAAATTATTCTGGTAGTTCAACCTAGGTATAACCGTTGTACGAAAAATGGAGGGAGTGAGTTTTGTCAACTTTCAGTTTCTCGAATATCTAGGTAGTCAGTTTAGGAACGCTACAACACTCGGTCAGTTTGAGACTAGATTTTAGCATATCAGAGTTGAGAATGTGGGCTTCTACAGCCACACCAATCCGTAACCTTACTACAGTTAACGGGTGTGATATTCACCTAAAACCAGTGCACTGACTGTGGAAATCTAACCTCAGACTGACCAAATTTCTAAAGCGTCTACAAATCTCCGAGCACACTCGAGGAGTCCAATACTAAAAGTTGAACTACCAAAAATTATTCTGGTAGCTCGATCAAGAAAGCGTTGGTACGAAAAATGGAGGGAGTGTGTTTTGTCAACTTTCAGTTTCTCGAATATCTAGGTAGTCAGTTTAGGAACGCTACAACACTCGGTCAGTTTGAGACTAGATTTTAGCATATCAGAGTTGAGAATGTGGGCTTATACAGCCATACCATCCATATCCTTCCTTACAGTTAACGGGTGTGATATTCCCCTAAAACTAGTGTACTGACTGTGGAAATCTAGCCTCAGACTGACCAAATTTCTAAAGCGTCTACAAATCTCCGAGCACACTCGAGGAGTCCAATACTAAAAGTTGAACTACCAAAAATTATTCTGGTAACTCGATCAAGAAAGCGTTGGTACTGTCGTGCCTAAATAGACAAATTGCTCGTTTTGCCAAATCGTTTGTGCCTTTTGACCAATTGAGTAAATCGTTAGACGGTTAGAGGGTCTGACCACTTTGCCAAATATGCATCATATTTGACTAAGTCGGCAAAATGGGCAAACGATTGAAACTATTAATTGCTGTTGTCAATGCTATTAAATTTAGCTACATTTCCGCTACATTAGCTGAATTCGATTTAGTGGCAAGTTCTGTCTGTAATATCAAGACTTCTAGCAACATTTAGACCAATTTGAATAATATAATCTGGAATAAAGGGTATATATTTTTCTAACCAATCGCTACATAAAATCTAGCACTATTTTATTTCTTGGTAACTCTGATGACAATCAGATAAAAGGTAATGTCTCCACCTCAATGTTGTAGTCATGGACTTCATGTCCACTTTAACGATAACGGGTTATATCATACATATCCTTCACAAGTCATGTCCCGATTATAAGAGATACCCAACCTTCCCAGAATGTGACCCCTTCACAAAGATGTGGTTGAGTATCAACCGAAGTGAGTCAAATATGGAGATGCGGAATAAGGTGATACTCATGACGGCCTTCGTGGTGAAATGTATGTGGTGCATGGATCAACGCAAAATTGTCAACCGTCATCTGCTGAAGCGAGCGGTTTCCGAGAACATGTTGAAGAGTCACCTGTTGGATGTCATCTCCCCACCGGATCCCGACCGGGATGAAAAAATAGTAAAGGAACATTCATTTGCATGGATGGCGGGGTGGTGGATGGGAGATTTAATATTTGTGTTGTGGGATTTCTTTGAGATACATCGGCACTATACCGCCGTCTTCCAACACCGTTCTCGCGTCAGGGACAATTTTAAGCAAGCTAAACATATATTTATAGACCAAAATGAGCAAATGGATCGGGTTATCGAACTACACGACCTCTCCATGTATTCGATAGATCAATCTATAGGGTATACTTTACATCATTATCATTATCACGTCTTCATAAATAATTTAAGTCGAGACATTTGGAATGAGGCGTACCAATTACACGTGAGTTCGAAACCTCATCATATTGAGTTTTGGCAATGTAGAAATGTGAATGAAAAATTGCAGAATTGGTATCAAAGGTATGGGCTGGACGATATGGTAGAGGCCTCACGATACCCATTCTACAATAATATTAAAACATTAGTATCGGAGGTCCTCTCTTTCATTATTCCGGAGCCACAGTGGGAGCCATGGGGCAAAAGAATGATTGGAAAGGTCCCACGATACCCATTCTATAATAAAGTTAAAAATAATGTTAAAAAATTAGTATCGCAGGTCGTCTCTTTCACTATTCCGATGCGAAGGAGGGGGCCAATGAAAACGATCTTTCTAAACGAAAGATATTTCGCATGGCGGGCCTTGTTGGAGCACCATAGAGACGTTAAAATAAAAACGGGGCTCACCATTCCTATCTACATCTCACAAGGATTTACGGACAATCTTTTGGATAGTGAAAAGGATTTGATATCCGTGTTATATACATTTGGATAACGAAAAAGTGTTTTTTTGTTCGCTAAAGGGTATAATTATATAAAGGGCGATCACCAACCCCCAATGAGATAGTCATGGCCTCCTCATTGGGTTCTTCTTCTCTGGATCCTTCGTTCGTCGTGTCCAAAATATGATCACCCCATCTTCGTAAAGACATTGTCGATTATCAACCGTGAGTTAGCTATGGAGAAGCGGGATAAGGTGATACTCCTGACAGCCTTCGTGGTGAAACGCATGTGGGCCACGGAACCGAAGCCGTCAACCGTCATCTGCTGGAGCGGGCGGTTTCCGAGAACATGAGAGTGAGCTGTTGAATGTCGTCTCCCCACAGGAATCCAATGGAAAAATTACAAACATTATTTTTTCCGACCGAGAGCTGGGTCATATAGGAGGAGCAACCATGGAAGAATTGGTGTTGGTGTTGTGGGATTTCTTCGAGATACACCGACACTACACCGCCGTCTTCCAACACCGTTCTCGCGTTAGAGACAATTTTCGCAGAACTCTCCGATACAATTTTCGCAGAATTAACCACCATAATATAGACTTGAACAGTTACCTGAAGGAGGTTATCGAAGTACACGACCTATCCATGTATTCAATGGACCAATCATAGGGTTATTTTCACATTATTTTCACATCTCATTAACCATGAGTAAGTTAAGCCAAGATATTTGGAAAGAGGCGTACCAATTACACACAAGTTCGGAACCTCAACATGTTGAGTTTTGGCAATGTGGAAATGTGAAGGAAAAATTAAAGAATTGGTATATAAGGTATGGGCTGAATTATATGATAGAGGTCAAGCCATTCTACCAAAATGTAAACAATATAGTATCGCGGGTCCTCTCTTTCATAAATCCGGGGGAAAAGAGCCCGCCAAAATATCGAAGGCTTGAGGGAGAGGCCTCCCGATATCCCTTTTACAATAACGTTAAACAGGTGGTATCGTGGGTCCTCCCTTTCACTATTCCGAAGCGAAAGAGGGGGCCAATGAAATCAATCTTTCTATACGAAAGATTTTTCATGTGGTGGGCGTTGTTGGAGTATTATCGGGAATTGGGTCTCACCATTCCTATATCTGTACCCCACAAGGATTTTCGGACAATCTTTTGGACAATGAAAGGGAGACACTTAAATGGCTGACAGCTAACATGAATGAAATCTACCATTGCTAACCTTCGGGGTTTTTATATACGACCCTTTTTTATTCAGAGCCGTACTACTCACACCTCCGTCACGTGTGTGCAGCACGGTGTGGTGTAGCCGGTTGAGCACCTGAACTCACGATTACAGATAGACCATGGTGTCAAATTCTTAGATTACGATTTGGGCCTTGAGGGGTGTGGCCAGTGGATTGAATAATTACTAGTTTGGGCCTGTGATTGGCTGCATATAAATCCTCAGACCACCTCTCGTCCACATTACATCACACCCCTATTTTTCATATAAAAAGGCTGAGGCGGGCCAGTAAAGTTATCACAGCACCAGTAATAGCAGCAGCAGTACCAACAACTCGAATCAATGAATACCCTAAATTCTGATGCTGTTACTGATGCTGTTACTGATGCTGTTGCTGATGCTGATGCTGATATCGCAGTGGATACTGATACTGTTGTTGATGCTGAGGAGGAAGTTGCGGAGATATCGTCCAACATAAAAAACAAGATATCAACCATAGATGATGGTATTGGTGGTTCTTCTACCAAATCCCAGTTATCTCCCACCACGAAAACCAAGAAATTTAAATCGGGTGGTGTTGGTGGTTCTTCTACCAAACCCCAGTTATCTCCCACCACGAAAACCAAGAAATCTTAATCGACCATGGATATTGGCAGCACAAAAACCGGTTGGGTCTTCTATCCCCAGTTAACTCCCAGACAACTAAATCAACCATGGATGACCCCATTAACTCTCTCCGATATATGATGCAATTTTGAGCCGATTAGGTATACTTTAAAGCCTTTGGATAAAAAAATCAGGGGTATTTATAAACCTTTAGTTTAGTTACTTCAACCTCGGTCTTTGAGTTAGCTGTGGGCAGAAAGCTAATTTTGGAGAGGTAATTATAAGAGTGAGAGAACTCTCTTTTTCTTTGATTGGAGTTTTTTTTTTAATAAACTTTTTTAAACCAGAAAAATTAGTTTCTTTTCCACCTCTTGTAAAAGGATTTGATATCCATGTTATATATACATTTGGATAACGAAAAAGTGTTTTTTGTTCGCTAAAGGGTATAATTATATAAAGGGCGATCACCAACCCCCAATGAGATAGTCATGGCCTCCTCATTGGGTTCTTCTTCTCTGGAGGACATTATACGTATCCTTCGTTCGTCGTGTCCAAAATATAATTACCCCATCTTCGTAAAGACATTGTCGAGTATCAACCGTGAGTCAGCTATGGAGAAGCGGGATAAGGTGATACTCCTGACAGCCTTCGTGGTGAAACGCATGTGGTCCACACGGATCTACGCGAAGCCGTCAACCGTCATCTGCTGGAGCGGGCGGTTTCCGAAAACATGTTGGAGAGTGGGCTGTTGAATGTCGTCTCCGCACCGGAACGCAACCGAGAGCTGGTTCATATAGGAGGAGCAACCATGGAAGAAATGGTATGGGTGTTGTGAGATTTCTTCGAGATACACCGACACTACACCGCCGTCTTCCAACACCGTTCTTGCGTTAGCGACAATTTTCTCAGAGCCATCCGCCGCTGTATTAGACTTGAACATGTACCTGAGGACGGTTATCGACCTACACGACCTATCCCTGTATACAATGGACAAATCTATAGGGTATACTCTACACCATTTTCACATCTCATTAACCATAAATAAGTTAAGCCAAGATATTTGGAAAGAGGCGTACCAATTACACACAAGTTCGGAACCTCATCATGTTGAGTTTTGGCAATGTGGAAATGTGAAGGGTAAAATAAAGAATTGGTATATAAGGTATGGGCTGGACCATATTGTAGAGGTCTCACCATTCTACCAAAATGTTAACAAAATAGTATCGCGGGTCCTCTCTTTCATAAATCCCCGGGGGAAGAGCCCGCCAAAGTATCGAAGGTTTGAGGGAGAGGTCTCCCGATACCCCTTTTATAAAAACGTTAAACAGGCGGTGTCGAGGGTCCTCCCTTTCACTATTCCGAAGCGAAAGAGGGGCCCAATAGAATCAGTCTTTCCATACGAAAGATTTTTCATGTGGCGGGCGTGGTTGGATTATTATTAGGAATTGGGTCTCACCATTCCTATCTGTACCCCACAAGGATTTGCGGACAGTCTTTTGGACAATGAAAGGGAGACACTAAAATGGATAACATTGGCTCTGACTGCTAACATGAATTAAATTTACCATTTTCCACCAGAAAAATCTGGACGCCGGCGGTTGAGCTACTCAAGAGTCTGGCCCTTTACAATTCTGGTCGTTACCTCCTCCTGAAAAATAAAACCGAAATGGAAGAATTCAAAATAATAGTAAAACAAATTAGCATCGCAGGTCAATGAAATTAATCTTTCTATACACAAGATTTTTCATGTGGCCCACCGGGCGTTGTTGGAGTATTATCGGGAAGTACCTAGGCCTATCTGTAGTCCCCACAAGGATTTGGAAATGTACAAACTAAAAGGAATCGATTTTTTTTGCTTTAGCCCGCTAAACGTTATAAAGGCAGGGGTGCAGTTGGGATTCATATTAGATGATTACCTGGTAAAAGATGTCTGGTAAAGTTACCGAGCGAAACAGTGCACCTGCCGAATCCAAAAGACGATCCTGTGTCCAAAAATGGTACCAGTTCAGGAGTGGTTATATAAACAAACTACCAATGTAATCCCTATGCCTCAAACGCGGGGATATAGATAAGCTCGAGGCTGTGATTCAAAGGATTGACAATGTCGTCATAGACTCGGAGGATAACTACAAATCAACAGCCGTCGTCTCAATCATCTTACTTTATTGGAGGCATGGGCGATGTTATTTGGGCTACTAACATCCAAAGTAGATTCACCAAAAATCCAATTGGAGATTTTGTCATGTGTCTGAGAAATGAAAAACATGATGAAAAGTATCACTTCGTTTTCGTCAAGAGTGCTGTGGAATCTTCTATGTTCGACAGTGTTGTAGCTGATCGTGTCCCCTGGATCGAAAGCGAAAAGGAGTATACGCTATATTGCGAGGCCGAATTTAGTCAACGCCCCCAGAACCGGGTTCAAGAGGAGAAGGAATGTCACAGATACACCTCTTCCAATGAACTCTTCATTACCGAGAGAGAAACCATCCGACGATACGACAATATAGAGTTCCAGTATTTGGAGCGAGTCAAAAATGTCTACACCGCGGAAACTTACCCCTTCACCGATAACGGTTGTAGGAACTTTTTTCGAAATGTCGCCAAATATTACTTTAAAAATAACCCGAGGGGGAGGGTGGTTATTCACGGTCTCACGTGTGGAGGGTTGGCGGAAGGGATCGACAATAAAACCGGAAAAATTACGGTGTTGATGAAACCTCAAGAGAAATTTGATAAGCTGCGCCACATGTTGTCGAATTATCCAACTAAATACTGGCCATGTGCCGTTTTCTTTCCCGCTTTCATGACCGACATGCAGCTGAAGGGTGGTATCAATCTCACCCCTCTTCTCCTCGACTGCACACTTCTCCAATTACCACCATGGGAACGGGTTACTTCTAAGGATATTGCATTTGTGATAATGTTCGCGTTTGAGGAGGAGGTAATGAAGAAAAACGAAGATGTCTCAAGCCTGAATTATATCACCCAACAATGTTTTGGTGTACCTCCTAAATTTGTATTTCAGCATCACAAGATGTCTAAAGCCTGAATGATATAAACCAAGAATGTTTAGGCCTCTCATGTTCTTGACGCAATTTTAAGCCAATTAGGGATATTTTAAAGCCTTTGTTACCATCAGGGATATTTAGAAACCTTTAGTTTAGTTACTTTTCAACCTCTGTTGTTGTCTGTCTTTGAGTTAGCTGTGGGCAAAAAAACAAATTTTGTAGAGTAAAAACGTGAAAGGGTTAAGTGGTTATTTTGACCATGTTTATGTAACTCATTCGGATTAAAAAACTTTGACTAATTAACTGGTGTTTTTTTTACTAGATTGACCATGTTTATATAACTTTCTAACTGGGCACCCCGTCGGGAGAACTGAAAGAAACCGGGGGTTTATTTTTGACCTGAAACGGATAAGAAGAATGGAAGGGAACGAGGGGAGTCAAGGTGGAAAAGAAAAAGGGTTTTCTGGTTAAATAAAGTTTATTGTAAAACAAATCATACCACCGTGCACATGACGGAGGTGTGACCAATACGGCTCTAAATAAAAAAACGGTCGTATATAATAACCCCTAAGCGGCCAAACAATATTTATTGACCCATACCACATTCGGATTGTGTTATTTGTTTTTCACCTCAATACCAAATTGGCTCAAGACACTAATCATCTTCTCCCTGTTGTGAAAAAGGTCCCTGAACAAGTATCGACAACAGTGCAGTATACTGCACTGTTGTCGATACTTGTTCAGGCCATTCAAGAGTGTGTTGAGATCTTTGCTGTTGATAATGGAAACGTATCCCAAATTGTAAACGTGTCCAAGTGGTGGTAGTGGTAGTGGTGGTGATTTAGTGTAACAATCATTCAATTTTGCTTTAAACCTCAACTTGACTAAAGGTGGTGGCTGCTTTCGTCGTCTGGAGGCGGAACGTGTAACCATTCGGTCACCGTCACCGTCACCTAACTCCTAACTCCCTCACCTTCCAAATTTAATTGTTGTTCTTTGACAACATTAACTGTTTTCCTTTTGGTAGGTGTAGGTTCATCATCCTTCATTCTCTTCTGTGCTGGTTGTGGCTTCGGCGATGGGGTGGTAGTAATATTATCACATCTCCAACTCCATGGTTCGCTAACATTAATCATGCTGGCTAAATCAGCAGCGCTGGCTAAATCAGCGGCATTTTCCAAATCCAAATATAGCGGCTGGGGCCTCACCACTATAGGTTGAGTAGGTTGGTTGTGGTGGGTTGGTTTGGTTGTAGTAGTCATCGCATACTGGTGATGGCGGCTAGAGTAAGAGTGGTATAAACCTTATACCACCACCCTTATATAAATGTGTGTGTGTATGTGTGTGTGTGTGTGTGTGGACAGACACCAACCCTCTAGCGGGCAAACGACTCACCAATCCACAACCTTTCTTGACACACTCGATACGGCTCTAAATGGAAAAGGATTGTATATAACCCAAAGAGACCAACCATATTGAGACCCTTCTTACCACATTTTTAATCGGTGAGTTATTTACACGCTAAAGGGTTAATGATGGGTCTGAAGCTGAATTTTATATCTTCACGACAGATGGGGCATTTATTGATAGCAAGAGTACAGGATGTACAGGTTACCATATGTGTACAAGGTAGGAATACAGTGCCCATCCTATTATCCGAACACACCTTACATAGGTAACCATCGTGAAATGATGACTGGTCTCGGGTCGTTTCTTCAGATTGGAGGTTGGTAGCGATGGTTTTGGGTAGTGATTGGAGGTTCTTCTTCAACGGACTGTCTGTGGGACGTTGTTGTTTCTTCTTCGGGTGGTGGGTAGAGTGCTGTGGATTTGTCGTTTTCTTCTTCGGGTGGTGGGTCGAGTGTTGCGGATTTGTTGTTTCTTCTTCAGACCGGTTCAACAATAATTCACGACGAGTATCCCCTTCCATGTCCCGAAATATAGCCTCTATGAATGGCTCCAGGTTAAAGAAGGGCAGGATCATGACAACGTGTCCAGGTGGTGGTGGTGGGTGGTGGGTAGAGTGCTGTGGATTTGTTGTTTCTTCTTCGGATAGGAGGACGAGTTCTTCTTCGGGTGGGGGTTGGTGATGGGTAGAGTGCTGTGGATTTGTCGTTTCTTCTTCGGATAGGAGGAGGAGTTCTTCTTCGGGTGGGGGTTGGTGGTGGGTCGAGTGTTGCGGATTTGTTGTTTCTTCTTCAGACCGGATCAACAATAATTCACGACAAGTATCCCCTTCCATGTCCCGAAATATAGCCTCTATGAATGTCTCCAGGTTAAAGAAGGGCAGGATCATGACAACGTGTCCAGGTGGTGGTGGTGGGTAGAGTGCTATGGATTTGTGGTTTCTTCTTCGGGTAGGAGGAGGGGTTGGTGGATAGCGGTTTCTTCTTCGGATAGGAGGGGTTGGTGGTGGATAAGAGTGCTGTCTATTTGTTGTTTCTTTTTCGGATAGGAGGAGGGGTTGGTGGTTAGCGGTTTCTTCTTCGGATAGGATGGGTTGGTGGTGGGTCGAGTGTTGCGGATTTGTTGTTTCTTCTTCAGACCGGTTCAACGAGTATCCCCTTTCATGTCCCGAAGTATAGCCTCTATAGGCTCCAGGTTAAAGAAGGGCAGGCCAGTCTGTACCAATTTAGTTTTGAGGTCCTCACGAACCTTCTGTTCTGGGAATCCCATTGTCACCACAGTCCACACCATATCCAGCTCCATTAATGAGTCCAATTCCTGTTCGGTGATAGGCGGAGGTGGCGCGGTGGTGGATGATGGGCGATGAATATACATCTGATCATTAAATACCTTACCCTTTTCCAATAGGACAAAGTTACAGTATAGACCAGTCAAAGTAGGGCTGGACTTAGAACAAATTGCAATAGAAGGTTTTTTGGCTTTAACTTGTTTATTAGGTCCCTCTGATGAACATATAAAAAGTCTCCAACTTTTGGACACCGGGAAAGTGGTTAATTTGCATAAATTCAAGATGGCCGCCGTCCAAAGCTTCAATTTACAGATAACTTTTTTCTGGTTGCTCCTAGACCCTATAAATGTATTACAAACAACGTTTTTTGGCTTTAACTTGTTTATTAGGTCCCTCTGATGAACATATAAAAAGTCTCCAACTTTTGGACACCTGGAAAGTGGTTAATTTACAACCAAAAAACCTTACAGCCAAAAAACCTTCTATTGCAATTTGTTCTAGGTCAAGCCCTACCTTTACTGCACATTATTGTCTATTACATTTTGCCTAGGCCTATACTAATCCCATCATCTTGTTTCTTGTTTCAACAGATTGGTGCGACATCTACCGAAGCCATGGAAGAAGAGGTGGTGCATAATCCCTGCGGCATTTGCTCAAACACGTTAGACGAAGGAGAAACAGTCAAGCTGAGGGCGAAGGGAGCAGATACTATCAACAAGGCCAGTACTGAACGTGGAACGCCATCAATTACCGTGTCCGAGGGCCAAACGGTGCACATTGATTGCCGAAAGAAGCATGTCAATACGAAGCCAAATAGAATTCCTGGGAAGCAGAAGAAACGTCCTGAAAAACCTGCTCTTCGTTCTCAGACACCAGACTTTTGTTTTACAGAGAACTGCTTTTTTTTGTGGTACAAAAATCTATTTGGACACAAAGCATGATTCAGAAGAAGTGTATCCAGTACGCACCTTCAACTTTCAAAGGACAATACTTTCTGCATGTGATGCCAGGGCTGATGAGTGGGCTGAACACTGTTAGAGGCCGAATTAACTTTGCACGCGATCTTCCAGCAGCTGACGCAATATATCACAAGCAGTGCAGCTCAAATTTCCAGACACATAGGCAGATCCCCTCCAAATATCGTGATTCCGCAGACAGTGAACCTCCTCGCAAGGGTCGCAAAGTAGATGCCTCACGAGAGGAAGCATTTCTACTCGCAATCGAGGACCTAGTCAGTGGCAATGATGATGAACAGACTACAGTGGTTGATCTCGTTGATAGAATGTCCCAGTTGTGCCCTGATGTTGAAGCGTATAGTGTAAAATACATGAAACAGAAACTTATTTCATATTTTGGGGATGAACTGGTTATTAGTAACGTGCATGGACGCAGCGATGTTGTAACTGTCAAAGAAAGTGCTGCAAAGATTTTGCAACAATTCAAAGACTCACCACAGACTGATGATGAGGAAGCAGAACAAAGAAAGATAGTCAGGGCTGCGGCACGGTTGATCAAAGCAGATATAAAGAACATTGATACTTGTAGAGATTTCTATCCAGATCCTTCTGAACTCCGGTCGCTGGAAAAGAATGTGGCGTACGTTCCGCATTCCCTTCGTATATTGCTGCAAGAGACGTTCAGTGGCAAGTCATGTGATCTTGAAGTTGCATCAATTGGACAAAGTATCGTGCAACTTACCAGACCAAGGGCCATTGTAGCACCCATTCAGTATGGATTGGCGGTTCAAATGCACCAGCACTTTGGTTTCCGCTTTCTTGTGGACAGTTTACACAGCCACGGCTTTTGTCTGCCTTACGCAGAAGTTTTGAGGTTTTCGAAGTGTGCTGCCAATTTCAGGGGCACCAACATATCCACTGCAGGCAGGTTTGGACAGTTCGTTGCAGACAATGTTGATCACAACTTGCGTACGCTTGATGGGCGAGGAACATACCATGGTATGGGTATAATTGTTGCTGTCACCCCTGAAGTAAGAGACACAACATCAATACCAAGATTGCAGTCACCTGAAAACAACTTCACGGCAGCTCAAATTGAAATCAAATACTACCGCAGTGTTCGCAAGAAGGGTGGGCCTCTCGAATTTAAAAAGCTTGACCCCATTTCAGCATCTGACAAGCTTGAAAATCTGGACATACTGTGGAAAACGTCATGGTTGCTTCGACCAAAACGACCAGGCTGGTCCGGCTTAATGCAGAGTGTGTGCCATGGACCACACCCAGGGAAATCATCCGTCCATTTCTTGCCCATGATTGACATGGACCCTACGGACATGAGTTGTATTTACTCAACACTTCACTTCGTTGCTGCGGAAAGCCATCGCCAGGGAACGACGCCAATGCTGACATTCGACCAACCGCTTTATTGGAAAGCGAAGACGATCATTGTTCATGAGAAGGAAGGAAGCGAACTGAAACCCATTGTTTTGAACCTTGGTGGCTTTCACTCTGTGATGAGCTTTTTGGGATGCATGGGCCATGTTATGGAAGCATCTGGGCTTAAGGAGGTTTTGGAACTTATATACGCTGAAAATGCTGTGACCCAAATGCTGAGTGGGAAAGCCTATGCACGAGCAATCAGAGGCCACTTCTTGGTTGACACAGCCTTGAGTTCGATTGTGTTAGGCAGGGCATACGGTGTCAACCTCTCAATGGTAGATGAGGAAAGTGACGCATGCAAGGACTTCCAGGAGGCTGCAGATCTTTTGGATAAGCTGTTGCGTGAAGACGTTTCACCGGATGAAGTCTGCAGTAAAGACGTTTTCAACAGAATTTCTGAAAAACTTAAAGCTGAGAAGAGCTCCTTAGCAGAGCATAAGATGGGAAAGCTATGGATTCAATACATGGAAATGATTGACCTGCTGCGTCGCTTCCTGAGGGCACTGAGAATGGGCGATTTCCTACTGTACCTCGGAACACTCCAGGAGATGTTGCCGTACTTTGCAGCGTGTGGTCATAACAATTATGCCAAGTCAGCCCATGTGTACATTCAAGACATGATTGAACTTGAGCAGCTCAACCCAGACATGTTCTGTCAATTGAACTCTGGTCTATTTGTGATCCGCCGAAGTGATCGGCTGTGGGCAGGACTGCCAAGCGACTTGGTTATAGAGCAGGTTTTGATGCGCTCTTTGAAAACGAATGGTGGATTGACACGTGGTAGGGGCATGGAGGAAACGCAACGCCTGCGCTGGTTACTTGCTATACCAGCCTGCGCTGAGGTGAGTGAAGTTATGCAAGAACTGACAGGGAAGCATTTCCACACCTCTGAGCAGCACAAAGAAATGACTGAAGCAAGGCGTGAACGAGATAGGAAGGACACAGAGAAGGTTCTCGCATTCTTCAAGGATTATGATCCATTTCAAGAATCAAATGAACTCAGGAATATTGCCAACGGTGTGACAGGACCAGCCTCGGCCAATCCTCATTTACTGTATGAGGTTGGTATGAACATTGTGCAGAAGATGGAAGGTAGCAATGCTTTTGACTTTTCATTTAGGAAGAAAGATCAAGTTGAGTCGTTGGGTGCAAAGGTTACAATCAGTGCTGAAAAAGTACCAATCGACCCACAGCTCCTTTTCCAGAGGCTCCTCATCTTTGCTAATAACAGGGACTTAGGTGTTGAAGAGGTCTTTGCGTATGAGTTGTCTAGCTACCCTACTGCTCTGTTCGATAAGTTGGGGAGGCTCAGGGAAGCCAATAAACCACAGCTAGGAGATGAGATAGCTGCTGTTGTTCCCAAGTCGTCATTGGAATCATTTGAGGAAGAAAGGACTGTGACCCATGTTCTGGATGGTGGTTCCTTATTGCAAAGGATTCCATGGAAGAAGGGTGACACATTTGAGGACATTGCAAGCATGTACATGAAGCATGTTTCCAAAAACTTTCTCAACCCGGTGGTTGTATTCGACGGTTATAAATCAGGACCTACTACCAAGGACATGACACACAATCGACGATCAAAAGGAGTCTTTGGTCAAAAGGTGATGTTCACTCCAACCATGCCCCTTCGGTCAAAAAAGGAAAACTTCTTGTCAAACTCGGACAATAAGCAAAACTTCATTGACTTATTGTGTGAAACATTCAAGGCAAATGGAATTGACTGTGTCAATGCGCCAGCAGATGCAGATGTCATGATTGCGAAGAAGGGAATTGAGCATGCAAGGGAAACCGTGACATATGTGATAGGTGAGGACACAGACTTGTTGGTGCTGTTGTGTCATTATGCGGAACGAGGGATGAATGATTTGTACTTCAAGTCGAGCAAGGAAGGTGGGAAATGTTGGCATATTAACTCAGTAGCAGAAGCTCTCGGTGAAAGCATCTGTCGTGTCCTGCCAGTTGTCCATGCACTCTGTGGATGTGACACAACCTCACGACTGTATGGTATTGGTAAAGGGGCTGCCTTGAGGAAAGTGAGGGAAGACAACGGTTTCTTGAAATGTATAGAAGCATTCTGTTGCCAAAGTGGAAGTAAAGACCCGATATCATCAGCTGGTGAAAAGGCCTTGGTTTATTTGTACGGGGGAAAAGGAAATGACACCCTTGACGGACTGCGAAAGACAAAGTTTTGCAACAAGGTGGCAAAAAGTTCAACTACCATTGAAGTTCACAGCCTTTCCCCAACAACCGATGCAGCCAAATACCACTCGTTCCGAGTTTATTGTCAGGTCCAGGAATGGATGGGGAACTGTGTGGACCCCGAGAAATGGGGCTGGTGTCTGCGGAAGGGACAGCTTGAACCGAAGACGATGGATTCGCCAGTGGCTCCTGATTCACTACTGAAATTGGTCAGATGTCAGTGTAAGGGCAACTGTGACACTCAACGCTGTAGTTGCAAACGGAATGAGCTTGAATGTTCCAGTGCATGTGGTCAATGTAAAGGACTCTGTCAAAATAGCAACTTTGATGCAAGCACCGATGATCCAAGTGAATACGAACTCCTATCATGAATTACATAATTGGCTCTGAATGACGTCATACTACGTCATGTTTTTTTTGTTTTTTTTTTTTTATAAAAAAGAGGGACAACAGGTCAAAAAACCCATACAAGCACAAAGTGCCTGTGTCACCCCTTGTGAAAGAGACAGTTCAGCCTGTCTGTAAGGTTTTTCGGCTGTAAATTAACCACTTTCCAGGTGTCCAAAAGTTGGAGGCTTTTTATATGTTCATCAGAGGGACCTAATAAACAAGTTAAAGCCAAAAAACGTTGTTTGTAATACATTTATAGGGTCTAGGAGCAACCAGAAAAAAGTTATCTGTAAATTGAAGCTTTGGACGGCGGCCATCTTGAATTTATGCAAATTAACCACTTTCCCAGTGTCCAAAAGTTGGAGACTTTTTATATGTTCATCAGAGGGACCTAATAAACAAGTTAAAGCCAAAAAACCTTCTATTGCAATTTGTTCTAGGTCCAGTTAAATGATTGCTAGATTTACTGGACTAAGTAGGGATACCAGCGATCATGTTCATTCCAAGGAATACTATTGGTCTCCCAGTTTCGTAGACCGTTACCACAATGGAAACATTTCACGTGATCACTCAAACCATCGTAAAAGAAGCCGGCCTCGGATAATTCCGCGGGCTTCTGTTTCACACGTTCTGGCCATCCATTATAGCTATTGAGACGATTTTCATACGTGACATAGTCGGGTCGTTTGGGATCACTATGTTTCGGGAGACCCATTGCCTCGAGTTGGTCGATGGGGGGGTATTTTCTCTCTGAGTATGATCCGGGCACAGATCCGCAGACATCCTCGGAAGGAACACTGATAGCCTTGGGAAAAGGATATAGTCGGGTGATGATGTGACCCTGCTTGAGTGGAATATTCCCCACTGGCTGTCCCTTCACAAATGGAAAGAGGGGGAAGTGATGTTGATGTTCGCTTCGTGGTGTATCGGTCTTCTCCCAGGCACCAACAATCCCCCTACAAAACACACAGGCGCAGTGATCCTCTGTTTGCAAATAATAAAATCCATCGCGGGCAAGGTCGTTGGGGCTCAACCATAAACTTGGCCAGTCGATGAACATTTTCAGTCTTTCCTTTTCGAATCTCAGACTATCATATCCCAAAAATATCTGGGAGAGTTGCGTGATTTCGGCCATCTCCTTGAATCCTGAAAGAGAAATAATGAATTATTTTTATAGTCTTTTATAGTCTTGGTGGGGGGTCGTCTCTCGGAAAAGGATAATTATTTCATCCGACGGATAATTATAACAATATTTTCACAGATTCGAGAAAAGCAGAAAGAAGACCACCCCGAAACTCGAAAAATTACCCAAAAGACGAGACTGACTTCTCTAACAATATCCACATTACAAAGAGGAATCAAGGTGGAAAAAGAAACGAGTTTTCTGGTTAAATAAAGTTTATTGTAAAACAAATCATACCACACACGTGATGGAGGTGTGAGTCGGCGAGTTGTTTGCCGTGGCAATCCCCTAGCTCATTATGGGTCTGACGGTGAATTTTATATCTTCACGACAGATGGGGCATTTATAGATAGCAAGAGTACAGGATGCACAGGTTACCATATGTATACAAGGTAGGAATACAGTGTCCATCCTATTATCCAAACACACCTTACATAGGTACATATCATCGGGTGGGGGTTTCTCATTCCTCTCTGGGAATTCTTGAACGGCCTGGCCTCGGGTTGTTTCTTCAGATTGGTTCAGGGTAGCGGTGGTTTCGGGTGGTGATTGGTGGGTTGTTTCTTCTTCAGATTGGAGATTGGTAGTGGTTCTTTCAGATGGAGGTTCTTCTTCAACGGACTGGCCGTGTGTTGTTTCTTCTTCGGATAGCAGGGATTGGCGGTGGGTCGAGTGCTGCGGATTTGTTGCTTCTTCTTCGGGTAGGAGGAGGGGTTGGTGGTTAGCGATTTCTTCTACGGATAGGAGGGATTGGTGGTGCCGCGGATTTGTTGTTTCTTCTTCGGGTAGGAGGAGGGGTTGGTGGTTAGCGATTTCTTCTTCGGATAGGAGGGATTGGCGGTGGGTCGAGTGTTGCGGATTTGCTGTTTCTTCTTCGGATAGGAGGAGGGGTTGGTGGTTAGCGATTTCTTCTTCGGATAGGAGAGGTTGGTGGTGGGTCGAGTGCTGCGGATTTGTTGTTTCTTCTTTGGACTGGTTCATCAATAATTCAGGACGAATATCCCCTTCCATATCCCGAAGCCTCCCGGAGCCTCCATGAATGGCTCCAGGCTAAAGAAGGGTAGGCCAGTCTGTGTCAATTTAGTTTTGAGGACCTCGCGAACCTTCGGTTCTGGGAATCCCATTGTCACCACAGCCCGCACCATCCAGCTCCATTAATGAGTCCAATTCCTGTTCGGTGATTGGCGCGGTGGTTGTGGTGGTGGTGGTGGTGGTGGTGGTGGATGGTGGACACATCTGATCAATAAATGTCTTACCCTTTTTCAACAGGACAAAGTTACAGTAGGGATACCAGCGAGCATGTTCATTCCAAGGAATATTATTGGTCTCCCAGTTTCGTAGACCGTTACCACAATGGAAACATCTCACGTGATCACTCAAACCACAGTAATAGAAGCCGGCCTCGGATAATTCCGCGGGCTTCTGTTTCACACGTTCTGGCCATCTAATATAGCTATCAAGATGATTTTCATACGTGACATAATCTGGTCGTTTGGGATCACTATGTTTCGGGAGACCCATTGTCTCGAGTTGGTCGAGGGGGGGGGCAATTTCTCTCCAAGTATGATCCGGGCATATGACGATGTCCAGATCCGCAGACATCCTCGGAAGGAATACTGATGGCCTTGGATTTCTTCCAAGGATATAGTCGGGTGATGATGTGACCCCACTGGCTGTCCCTTCACAAATGGACAGCGGGGGAAATGACGTTGATGTTCGCTTCGTGGTATATCGGTCTCCTCCCAGGTACCAACAAACCCCCTACAAAACACACAGGCGCAATGATCAAATGTTCGCAAATAGTAAAATCCATCGCGGGCAAGGTCGTTGGGGTTCAACCATAAACTTGGCCAGTCGATGAATGTGTCCAGTCGTTCCTTTTCGAATCTCAGATATCTTGGTATATCCCAAAAATACCTTGGTGGGTCGCGTGATTTCAGCCATCTCCTTGAATCCTGAAAGAGAAATAATGAATATTTTTTACAGTCTTGGTGGGTCATATTGGGGGAATCTCTCCTAAAAGGAGACTTATTTCATCCGATGGACAATTATAATAATATTTTCATTTTTTCCCTAGATTCGAGAAAAGCAGAAGACCTCCCCCGAAGAAAAAACACACAAATCGGGTAGCATCACCAATGAAACTTCGCAGCTCAAAGTACAAAAGAAGAGATCTGCCTCGCTGCCGCAGATCAAGCTCTTTAAAAAACAAAACAATATCTACCGAAGTTGAATGATTTACTTGAAATACCAGAAGATTACTACCACTAAAGTTATGTGAAGCATTCTGCTAAAGGGTTAAAACATTCTAATTTCAACCCTACCGCAAATATCCCCATAAGGCCATTTGCCCGCTAAAGGGTTAAAAATTTAAAGTAAATGCTTAGTCGAACTGAAAATATATTTTATACATACTAGCGACACTACACCAGGCACAAAACAAAACTAAATTTGTTCTAAAGGTTAAATTCACACCTGCCATCATAATCACCCAGACCAATAAAACAAATATATACAAAGTCGTTTTTATAACCGTGGTGGTCGTGCTGGGTGTTGCCTCGTCACTGTCGTCACTACTAAGCCTCTCACGATCATATAACACAGAGGTTACCAGATCGGCCGGGTATTGCCTTGCTACTAAAGAAGTTGCCAGATTAACTCACTCATATAATTAGTTTTCTATCCATAGCTAACTCAAAGACAACAACTGCAAATAAGGTCATTTTTACCAGCTAAAGGCTATAAAGGATTCCTAATAGGTTAAAAAATTGCGGGGGTTAACTAATTTATCAGATTGGGGGTAGTAGTAAATACAGTGTCATATATAACAAATTTTATTCGTGAATATATATTACATGATTTCTAATCCTCATCCTCATCATCGTCATCCTCATCGTCATCGTCATCCTCATCGTCATCGTCATCGTCATCATCAATAAAATTAATAAACTCATCAACATTCTTTTGGTCTACCAATTTCTCTTCAACACATTTTTCTACAATATCAATATTTTCCTCAGTCTTAGATGTATTATTATTATCAGGTAATATGATTTCTACTTCCCCCTTTTCTCCCTCACCTATATAGGATTTAACATTATTTTTTCCTTTTTTATATGATTTATTTAGATTTTTGAAAATGGCCCGCAACTTATATTGGTTTGTTTTCCTCTGATCTAACATCTTTTTCAAGGGGTCAATATTATTAGGTTTGAATAATATTTTTTTAGGATGATATTGTGGTACCCAAGATATATTAGCCAATTCAGATTCGATATGATCATATATAGAGAAGATACGCGCCTTTCTTCCCCCTTTCGGGGTTTTATAAATTATAGCCTCCCTTTCGGTCGTCATTAGAGGAATACGATGCTGAAAGTCAATTTCGATATCCAATGATGTGATCATATCAGTTCTATTCACATAAAATCCAGTCACTCGAAAATTTTCGATACTATCGAGGAGATATTTTTTCATAAAATTGGGAATAGTGATACAGAATTCCCTCGATTCATTGTCGATAGGTTGATTGTCCTTCCGATAATGAAAACCGGGAACACGCAATTTTGTTATTAGTGAGTAAATTGAGACACCGATCAAATATAAACCAATTTGTTCTTGATTTTCACGCCTATATAAAGGACACACCACATATAAAACCATATCGTCGTCATTTAACCCGTACAGCCCCAGCGACGCGTCTGACGAGTCACCCTAATTGCGCCGACCGTAACCTCAGGTGTAGCCACTCAGGAGGGCTCAGATTTGTATGGGAACTGTGTACGTATCCCATGCAACCGTGGCGATGGTTGAAAACTCTCAAAGTCCACGTGCGTGCGCGTGAGCGCGCAATAACCTGGTTTTTTGGGGTAATTGCCTACAATTTTTTACTCTTGTAAAATACGTTTTTGGGGGCTCTGTAGGACCATTCTTTAAGCTTTTTGAGCGGTTTTTCGTGGTTTTTCCTTCATTCCTAACCCATTCGCTATTGTTTCTGGAATAAAACCATTTTTTGAAAACCGGCCGGGTTCTGGTGAACAAACATTACAAAACTAGCCGGGGCTCCATGGGTTAACACAGGAAGACGGATAAACTCGAATTTTGAGTACAAAAGGGAGTCGTTGGTGTTGGCGATAGGCATAGTTATATTGTTTCCCAACCTAAATTCGTTATTATAATATTGATTCTTTGCAGCCATGAGATTCTCCAGACGTTTCTCCAAGTTCGTTAGCGTCTTATTCTCGGCGGATTGAGGAGGCAGCTTGCCACGTATTCTTGCTATGTCTTTCTCCAATTGTATCACCTGAGTCTTCCATTTTTCCGAATAGCCTTGAAATATTATATGGCTATGGCCCAAATAATGAATTTTCTTGTCAATTTTCTCCACCTTGACGAGGTCCGATGTTGAGGATGAATCGAGATAAACTTTGGGATACTTACTATGATATACCTTACCCACACTATCATATATAGCCTTGTTGGTATTACATAGGATGCCTTTGTCATTTAATCACACCTGTAAATTAAAAGCGATATTACGATGTTTAATCGTATGGCTATTTTTTTTTCTTTGAACGATTATCATTATTGGCTTGATCAAACCCATCCTTTAATCATTTTGCGAATCTGCGGTTGTGTGGGATATTCTCTCGCTTGGTTATATTCAGGTCTTCGATAGATGCATTTTCCACGTGTAGGGCATAATACCCCTTCTCGCCCAAATCAGAGGGAAATCCAACATTGAATGGGTTCATAAAATATGAATTGCTTAATATATCGTCATCATAGATGGAATCCCTGTTGGATATATTGACGGTTATCGAAAGGCACGTGTCATCGACACCATCAATATTGTGGTTGGTGGAGGAAATCTTAACCCTAGGGTCGTTATAATTGAGCACCACCACGGGCGTCAGATTTCTCCCACCCTCGCTAATATATTTATTCCAGTTATCTTGTACACTCAACTTTTTATTATAGTCATACCAGTTACTAATATGGATGGTCTTACTCTGTCGATTATATGATTCACAGTCGTACACGTCTCCATTACTTGAACCACATATTATATTTGTTTGCACACACAAATCAACCCCAAACAACTTGAGATATGAACTCGTATTCTGTAGAATGCGATCGTCTTCATCATAATTATCATTTGCATCTACCCTGCTCTTCTTATTACCACCACCGGTAAACCGAAAAGCTTGAAGAATTCACGCGACTATCGGGATATTGAATTTTAAAATGAAAGTTTTTTTTATTCAGCAATATGATATAGATCATCAATTCCAATAACTGGTCCGCGTATGGGGGAATTACGCTATCACCTTTTCACGTCCTGGCGCCTGTTTAATACCCGAAACGGGTATGTTGGAACCCGGCGAGTGGTTGACATTTAATTCCCGGCTAGACGGGATGTGGGTGTATTTTGATGAGGAGGAGTTGGAGGATCTGATTCTGATGAGAAATTTTGATACCGAATTCTGTCCGTTGAATCTTAACCGAAAGAAACTAGACGTTGAGATTCTCGACACAATATTTCAACAATGGGAAGAGATGTACATCCACTCCCAAAAAATGGAGTCTATCTTGGACATTATGAAAATGATGTACGTGAACATAAATGCCAAGTCGGACCGAATCGAACAGAGAATAGAGAAAATTGACACGTGTGTAAGTTTTTTCAAATACCAAGCCGAGTTCAAAATGGCCCAAGCAATCCTCAGCACTAGCATTTTTGTTTCGAAAGGTAAATATATTCAACACGTATTACTCGCAAAGGGTCACAGAAATGAAGACTTTCAAGCAGACCTTATGGAATTTTGTCACATATTACAGAGCGAAAGAAGAGCCATAGAAACCCTTGACGAGGACCGATGTAGTATAACCATGACTTCGACAGTAATGGATCTGCAAGATCCAGAATTTTTCGAAAGACGGTATAGAAATAAATTTGATTTTTTAAGACAAATGACAATGTCCGGTATTGGTGTTTACTCACCGATAAATGATGCCATGTTCATCAATCCATGGTCTTTCGCCATTGGTAACATTCTCCAATATCCATACTCTATAATATCGCAGGTGGCCATGGAAGATTATGTCCAAAATGGAGCCCAGATGGGAGCACAATACAACGTTATACGATTGGATAATCACGAGGGACAGATATATAACGATAAAACAAATTGTTATAATAGTGTTATACCCATTTTTAGCCCGCAGGCGGCTGATATTATCAAACCACTAATTGCCACCAAATTGTATGCAATGTGTGTCACATTTGCCATCTTAAAATCTCCCCATTTGATAGACGGGGATATACATTTTGCAGCTCTAGGGGTACTGTGGTTACATACCATAAATAAAACAAAGGAGGAATCTCAAAAGATAATTAGCCATGTAGAGACCACGGCTCGCTTATATTTGGCCAATTATTCAGACTATTTGGAGATGCTTAGGGTTGAACCGGCCCGGGCTCTCCTAACTGTCAAATAGTCCGACGCTAGTCAAGCCCCTTTTTGTCCTCCACCTTCACGGTCATGACCAGGGAGGGAGGTATGAAATGTGTAGGCTATTGATAGTTGAGTTCTTGGGTCGCTGTATACGCAAACAGAAATTTCATTTTCCTTTCGCCCATTTTTTTTTACCCACCGGGGAAATTGATAATGTGGGGGTATGTAAAATGTGGTTTTTCAATGATAAAAAATTAAGACAAAAAGTGTTGTTCAACTTATTTCATAAATTAAATAAAATGCGTAATCAGACATCGGCAGGAGATATGACATTGAGTACCCTTCGTGTACCAATATCATATCTTCTACCACATCCAAAGAAGGTGAAATGTCTATTTTATCCCAAACGTCTCTTGGTGTATGTCGTACATGTCCTAAGACAACACACTTCTGAAAATCGAATGTTTGAACCGATACCCTTATACAAAGAGGCCGTGAAGATAATCCATGCCAATTTAACCCTGTACGGACCATGAGGCTTATTTTTTTTACGGTCCACCGTATCAACTCCTCAGGCCACACCCCCTAATATATATATATATATAAAGGCTGAGGTGGGGGTGTTCACTTACAACACCGGCAGCATATATGGCGGGTGGTACTGAAACCCAGGAGTCTATGTGTCAACTGTGCGTGTTAATGGATTACTATTCCAGACTCATCTCGTATGGAAAGAAGTTCGGTTATGAAGGAAAGGAACTTCAACAATTTGTAGATAAAGATTTGGAGATTTACAGGCAAATCTCGTACGGAAAGGAGTTCGGATATGAAGGAAAGGAACTTCAACAATTTGTAGATAGAGAGATGGAGATTTACAGGCAATTCAGAAGGGGAGAAATGAAGCACGAGCGGCTATTGAGAAGGGAAGAAATGGCGAATGACAGGCAATTAAAAAGGGATCAAATGGAGAGTTACCTGCAAAACAAAAGGGAAGTAATGGAGAATGACAGGCAATTAAAAAGGGATCACATGGAGAGTAACCAGCAAAAGAGAAGGGAAGAAATGGAGAGTGACAGACAGGCTGAAATTGAATCGCTGCAGGTACAACTGGATATGTTACGAAGAGCACGTCCGGTCCGTAATGATGATGGAGGAGAGTGGTGACATGGGCTCTTGGCTGAACAAATTATCCCTTTAGTGGACAAACAACTATAATAATATCCACATCACACGTTATAATCATAAGCTAATTGATGGTTTTTGTATATCAGTTTGGTCAGATGCTCCCGGGACGAGAACCTGGCCGAGTGTGAGCGCTCGCCGAGACCGTCTACAAGTTTATTGGGAAGCTCCACCCCCTTTTACGTGTTTCCACCTATCACCGTTGGGCGGCCCAAAATAGCTCTCTCTCTCTCTCTCTCTGGAAAGGCTAGGTTAGTGTTTACAAGTCATTGAGTAGTAGGCGTAGAAAAAAAAAATTGCTAAAACTACAGCTTGGAGACAACCTACTCCTTTGTCGGGAAGGTGGAAATCATCGCCAATGACCAGGGAGACCGTACCACTCCTTCCTGTGTGGCCTTCACATTGGAGATGCTGCCAAAAATCAAGTAGGTATTTTGTCTTTGATGCCAAGAGACTTATTGGGTCGCAATTTTGAGGACCCTAGACCAGAGTTGGTATAAAACCCAAGATTCAAGTAGAGCACAAGGCGGAGAAGAAATCATTTTTTACCCAGAGGAAATCTCATCCACAAGATGGGGATTTAGAGCTCCTAAAACTAGGCTAGCTATGATGTAGACAATATTTTTGGAGAAAATTTGGTCAAGTGAGTAGATGACATTATAGCCTGGTTTCTCCCAATACATTTTTCTGAGTCAAGCTGGAGGAAATGCTAGCTAGCTAAATTTTCGGTTATAGCCTGGTTTCTCCCAAAAATATTTGTCTGAGAGTTTACGCAATACTTTTTGGAGAAAATATCAATCTCTCCAAAAAAAAAAAAAATCTTTTCCTGAGAGTTTACGTGAAGAGAGTGTGAGCCAATATTTATTTTTTTATTTTTAGATCAAGTCATTCTCTCCAAATACGTGAAGAGAGTGAGCCAAGGTGTCGCCAGTTATTTTTGGTCAAGTCAATCTTGTGGTATATCCCAAAATATTTACATAAAGAGAGTGAGTCAAGGCGGAAATGTAAATACAGTTTATTGTAAACAAAAAACAATCATACCACATTAGTGAGTAATACGACGGCGACCCTACTGAGATGAGCTAAAATGCGAATAATAGAGTAACGCTAGCTATACTTAGTCTGCTAATTGGGGATGAGAGCAGAATAGCGGAAAGCTAATTGACTTTACTAGAAAGACAATTAGGAATGACCCTCGCACCATTGACACTTAACAAGTACAAATCCCCAGAGCAGTTACGGTATCCGTAGTGTGCCGTCATGATGGAGAGAATGGTGTGGGAGTTGAAATCGGCCGTCAGAGTGTCGTAGGTATCATCTCGGGAGTAAGTTACGTTGAAGTGAAGTATCTCTTGGGTTCCATGGCATAATCGTAGCCGGAGAAACACTTGGGGAGCGCCACTGCGACTATAATTTCCTCAATGGCTTCCGGGGAGAGTCGGATGAGATCGGTAGAGGGCGCCAGTTTGAGGTAACTCCACCCACTGCCACACCACTCTGTCAGTGGTAGGCACCCATCATCCATGACCTCAAAGTTGGGGAACTTAATCTTTGGTCCCCCAAAGGTCGTGTTCACCCGGTCTACCACAGTTACTGGCAAAATGGTTTCTTGGGTCAGTTCGCCAGACTCCCTTTAATTCAGCTGGACAGTGAAGCCGTTGTCAGAAGCTTTCAGAAAGAAAGTGACTCCGGCATATGTAGGCCAGACAACCTCGTTTTCCCAGCTGGCGACATTGAGACAGCCGACACCAGCTGAACGGATGGTGTTGTTGTTGGTGCCACGAGATGCCCCCATGACCAAACAGGCAGCTGGCTCACCGCCCTCCACCGTCAACAGCTCCCAATAGGTCGTCCATGTTGGGTACAGAGGCTGCAATTGTATGGCAATTGGCAGCGGTAGGGGGGCTTTGAGACTGTCATCTGATGGGAGGACGCGACACGTCTGGCCAGCACACGGAACCACCAGGGTCAGTAGCAGCAGGACCAAGGACAGATAAGGAATCCCACCTCCAGAACAGTCTCTGCCGGTCATGGTGATGTTCCCCAACGCCGGTTCAGTTTTTGGTCAGCTTCCAGTTGCTCCCGGGACGAGAACCTGGCCGAGTGTGAGCGCTCGCCGAGACCGCCCACAAGTTTATTGGGAAGCTCCACCCCCTTTTACGTTTTTCCACCTATCACCGTTGGGCGGCCCCAATATCTCTCTCTCTCTCTGGAAAGGACAGGTTAGTGTTTACAAGTTACTGTTGACAGTAAGTAGTAGGAGAAAAAAATTGCTAAAACTACAGCTATAGGTATCGACTTGGGGACAACCTACTCCTGTGTCGGAGTGTTCCAGTATGGGAAGGTGGAAATCATCGCCAACGACCAGGGGGACCGTACCACTCCTTCCTGTGTGGCCTTCACAGACACAGAGCGTCCCGTTGGAGACGCCGCCAAAAATCAAGTGGGCATTGTCTTTGATGCCAAGAGACAAGATGCCAAGATGCCAAGATGCCAAGGTCGCAATTTTGAGGACCCCCACGTTCAGAGTGACATGAAACACTGGCGTTTTGATGTAATCGATGACGGTATAAAACCCAAGATTCAAGTAGAGTACAAGGGGGAGAAGAAATCATTTTACCCAGAGGAAATCTCATCCATGGTGCTAATCAAGATGAAAGAAATTGCAGAGGCCTACCTGGGTTCCACAGTCAAAGATGCTGTTATCACTGTCCCAGCCCACTTCAACAACTCCCAGTGTCAAGCCACCAGAGATGCTGGGGCCATCTCTGGGCTCAATGTGCTGCGTATCATCAATGAGCCCACCGCCGCTGCCATCGCCTACGGTCTCGATAAGAAAGTGGTGGGCGATAATCGTAATATTCTCATCTATGATCTGGGTGGCGGTACTTTCGATGTGTCCATTCTTAGCATCGAAGATGATATTTTCGAAGTACAATCCACTACAGGTGACACTCACTTGGGGGGTGAAGACTTTGACAACCAGATGGTTAACCACTTCCGGGAAGAGTTCAAGCGCAAGCACAAGAAAGATCCCACCCAGAACAAGCGTTCCCTGCACCGCCTACGTACTGCTTGTGAACGAGCGAAGCGCATACTCTCCACCTCTACTCTGGCCAGAATCGAGATTGATTCCTTTTTTGAAGGTGTCGATTTCTACACCTCAATTACTCGTGCCCGCTTTGAGGAGCTGTGTTTCGATCTTTTCCGTGGCACCTTGAGCATGTGGAGAAGTCCCTGCGCGATGCCAAGATGGACAAGGCTCAAATTCACGACATTGTGTTGGTTGGTGGCTCCACTCGAATCCCCAAGATCCAGAAACTTCTGCGGGACATTTTCAACGGCCAAGAGCTGAACAAGTCGATCAACCCCGATGAGGCTGTTGCTTACGGTGCTGCCGTCCAAGCGGCCATCCTCTGCGGCGATAACTCTGAGGTCCTCGACGAGCTTCTACTGTTGGATGTAACCCCTCTGTCTTTGGGTGTTAAAACGTTCGGTGGAATGATGATTCCCATTATCAAGCGTAATACTTCCATTCCCACCAAACAGACCCAGACCTTCACCACCTGGACAGACAACCAACCCGGTGTGTTAATCCAGGTGTATGAGGGTGAACGTACCCTGGCAAAGGATAACCATCTCCTGGGTATGTTTCTCCTTAGTGATATCCCCCCCGCACCCCAAGGTGTTCCAAAGATTGCAGTGACCTACGATATTGATACTAACGGTATACTCAATGTGTCTGCTGGGATCGAGTCGACGGGTAAAGAGAGCAAGATTACAATCACCAATGCCAGGGGACGTCTCAGCAAGGGGGAGATCGAGCGCATGGTGCAGGATGCCGAGCAGTACAAATATGAAGATGAGAAGAAGAGGGATCGGGCATATGCCAAGAATACGCTGCAATCCTATTGCTTCAACGTGATGCGTACCGCGGCTAACTTAGAGGAGGAGGAGGACCGTAATAAGATAATGGAAGCCTGTGGCGATACCGTTAAGTGGTTGGATACCTCACGGGTGGTCGAAATGGCAGAGTATACACGCAGGCAGACACAAATTGAACAGATCTGCAACCCTATCATCACAAAGATGTTGGCGGCGGCGGCCGGTGTCGGCGAAACTACCCCCGACGGTGTCACCATCGAGGCCGAGGCCGAGGCCGATCGACAACCCACGGAGCCTCCGGGGGTTTGTTTATCCAGGCCCTTTTTGTTTTTATTTAGAGCCATACTGCGGTTTTTTTTTACAGTATTTAGCGGGCAAATGGCCTTATAGGGGGGATATTTGCGGAAATTACCCTTTAGCAGAATGCACTTTTTTATGTAACTTATTCGGATTAAAAAAAAAAACTAATTAACTGGTGTTTTTTTTACTAAATTGACCATGTTTATATAGATATATTTTTGTTTATATATTTTTTTGGGGGGCGGGGCTACGGTTGCGGCACCTTACCAGCTAGATGCGAAGGAGACACCACACCAAGATATGATGATGATTTT
Source organism: Paralithodes platypus (assembly GCA_032716605.1). NCBI lineage: Eukaryota > Metazoa > Arthropoda > Malacostraca > Decapoda > Lithodidae > Paralithodes > Paralithodes platypus. The sequence goes on along the minus strand of CM064504.1, from coordinate 23,017,981 downwards.
GTTTAACCCTTTAGCAGATCCGAATGTACGAGTAATTTCTCGCCGCTTCGACCACCCCTCCAGAAAACTCGTTTCTTGACTCAATAACCCTATATATTTTCCGAAATAATATTTTCACAAACACAAAGATATATAACGGTATAGCCTGGTTTCTCCAAAAATATAGAGGTGGAAATGAAACAAAACAAATTTTCTGGTTAAATACTACAGTTTATTGTAAAAAAAAAATTATACCACACATGTGTGAGTACGGCCGTATACTCTATAATATTAACCCCCAAGTGGCCAGTTTCACCGGGCATACAGCAAATATCCCCATATTGTACTAGATAAAACAATTGAAATTATTACACTAATTGGGGATGAGAACAGAATAATGGAAAGCGAATTACCCGTAATAATAGTAGCTTTACTAGTTTTCCGAAATAATATTTTCACAAACACAAAGATATATAACGGCTGGTTTCTCCAAAAATATAGAGGTGGAAATGAAACAAAACAAATTTTCTGGTTAAATACTACAGTTTATTGTAAAACAAAAACAAATTATACCACACATGTGTGAGTACGGCCGTATACTCCAAGTGGCCAGTTTTACCGGGCATACAGCAAATATCCCCATATTGTACTAGATAAAACAATTGAAATTATTACACTAATTGGGGATGAGAGCAGAATAATGGAAAGCGAATTACCCGTAATAATAGTAGCTTTACTAGAAACACAATTAGGAACGACCTTCGCCCCATTGACACCCAACAAATACCAATCCCCAGAGCAGTCTTCCTCTCCGTGGTGTTCCCTCGTGACGGAGAGAATGGTGGTGTTGGAGTTAAGATCGGCCGTGAGAGTGTGGTAGCGATCACCTCGGGAGTAAGTTACGTTGAAGTGAAGTGCCTCTTGGGTTCCACGCGTGCTGTACACGGCTATATTGTATGTGGGGAAACAGGTGGAGAGCGTCACTTTAATTACAATTTCCTCAACGTTTTCCGGGGAGAGTCGGATGAGATCAGCGGGTGCCAGGCTGAGGTAGCTCCACCCGTTGTCACACTCTGTCAGAGCTAGGCATCCATCATCATCCATGATCTCAAGGTTGGGGAACCTAATCTTTGGTCCCCCAGAGGTCGTGTTCACCCGGTTTACCATAGTTACTCGCAAAATGGTTTCTTGGGTCAGTTCGCCAGACTCCTTTTGATTCAACTGGGCAGTGAAGCTGTTGTTAGAAGCTGTCAGAAAAAAAGTGAAGAGATTGTACCACTTCTCTCCCCCTCGGACAAATGGCGGCCAGACAGCCGCGTGGTCCCAGCTGGTGACATTGAGACAGCCGCCACCAGCTGAACGGATGGTGGTGATGGTGTCAGATGAGGCCTCCATGACCAAACAGGCGACTGGTTCGCCCTCCGCTGTCAACAGCTCCCAATAGGTAGTCCACGTTGGGTAATTACTCAGCTCCAACTGCACGGCGATTGGCAGCAGTAGTGGGGTTTCGAGACTATCCCTTGAGAAGAAGGTGGGACACGTCTGGCCAGCACACGGAACCAGCAGGGTCAGCAACAGGAGGACCAAGGCCTGCTTAGGAGGAATCCCACCTCCAAGATCTCTGCCGGTCATCATGATGTTTCCTGGAAATTACAGCATGGTTATAAACACTATAATTATTTATTATGAGGAGCACTATAATATATTTTATTTAACCCTCCCAATGAAAGTGGGTGATCTTTCCCCCGAACCTGAGTTGGTGCGGCGGCGGCGCGTTACTAGATGCGAAGGAGACACACCACTAACTAAAAAGCTCACAGATATAATATGTGTGTGTGGACGACTGCTCTAATTGTGTTTCTAGTAAAGCTGTCATCATTTTTTTTTATAACCCAGAGGTTGCCAGATTAGCAATAATAATTCTCTCAATACCTCTCCAAAATTAGTTTTCTGCCCACAGCTAACTGCAGAAATACCCCCGATGTCCTCAAAATTGCGTCAGGGTTAATTAACCCTTTAGCGGATCCGAATGTGGTAAGTAAGGATCAATAAGTATTTTTTAAAGCCTATACGGCCACTTTTTTTTTTGGGTATTTAGATCCACACCTCGTCAAGTGTATGTGGTATGATTTTTTTTTTTTACAATAAACTTTTTTCTAGCCAAGACATGAGATGTATTATCAATTAATCCCCCCTAGAGGACCAACATAATATTTTCTCCAAAAAGTTTACATAAAGAATGAAACGAATTTTCTGGTTAAATACAGTTTATTGTCAAAACAAAAGGAAGGTTCGTTCAGTATCCAGGGTTGTCGCAAGGTCATTTGCCCGCTAAAGGGTTGGTTAAATGGTGTGTTGCAGAAATAAAATGAATAATCTTCTAATGTAGAGCAGCAAATTACCCATTGTACCAGCTTTACTAGAAACACAATTAGGAATGACCCTCGCACCCTTGACACCCAAAAAGTACCAATCCCTAGAGCAGTCGTCCCGTTGTCCGTTGCGTACACTCGCGATGGAGAGTTAATATCGGCCGTGAGAGTGTGGAAACTATCACTTTGCGAGTAAGTCAGGTTTAGGTGAAGTGCCTCTCGGGTTCCATGCGTGTTGTATATGGCATAAATAGGGTCGGGGAAACAGAGGGCGAGCGACACTGTGACTACAATTTCCTCACTTCCGGCTTCCGGGGCGAGTCGGATGAGATCAGAGGGCGCCAGGCTGAGGTGGCTCCATCCCCATTCACACCCTATCGGAGCTAGGCATCCATCATCATCATCCATGACCTCAAGTTTGGAGAACCTAATCGTTGGTCCCCCATCGGTCATGTTCACCCGGTCTACCATAGTTACTCGCGACACGGTTGCTTGGGTTAGTTCGCCAGCCTCCTTTTGATTCAGCTGGACAGTGAAGCTGTTGCTAGAAGCTGTCAGAAAGAAAGTGAAGAATTCGAACCACTCCCCTAGGATAAATGGAGCCGCGTGATCCCAGCTGGTGACATTGAGACAGCCGACACCGGCCGAACGGATGGTGTTGTTGTTGAAGAAAGAATTATCCATGACCAAACAGGCCGCTGGCGAGCCCTCCGCTGTCAACAGCTCCCAATAGGCCGTCCACGATTTATATTTAAACTTTAGAGGTGTCAACTGCACGGCGATTGGTAGCGGTAATGGGGCTTTGAGACTGGCGTTTGATGAGATAATGGGGCACGCCTGGTCAGCATACGGAACCAGCAGGGTCAGCAGCAGGAGGACCAAGGACTGCTTAGGAGGAATCCCACCTCCAGGATCTCTGCCGGTCATCATGATGTTTCCTGTAAATTACAGCATGGTTATACACACTATAATTGAGCACTATAATATATTTTATTTAACCCTCCCAATGAAAGTGGGTGATCTTTCCCCCCCCTCCCCCCGAACCTGAGTTGGTGCGGCGGCGGCGGCGGCGGGGTGCGCGTTACTAGATGCGAAGGAGACGAGGCTCACAGATATGATGATATATCCCTCTCACGACGCAGAGGTTGCCAGATTAGCAATCTCTCCTAAATTAGTGTTCTGCCCCACAGCTAACTGCAGAATACCCATGATGGTAACAAAGGCTTTAAAAGTATCCCTAATAGGCTCAAAATTGCGTCAGGGTTAATTAACCCTTTAGCGGATCCGAATGTGGTAAGTAAGGATCAATAATTTTTTTTTTTTTTTAGTCTATACGGCCACCTTTTTTTGTTTATTTAGAGCCGTGAGTCACGTGTGTGTGTGTGTGTGGTATAATTTCTTTTCGTTTACAATAAACTTTTTTTTTAAAGACATATATGATGTATTATCCCCTAAAACTAGGCTACTAGCTAAGTAAGGCAATATAATATTTTCACCAAACAAGTTTACACAAAGAAAGAGAGCTGGGAAATGAAACAAATTTTTGGGTTAAATACAGTTTATTGTCAAAACAAAATCATACCACGTACAAAACAATAAAGGGCCGTATCCCCGAAGCGGCCAGGGGGGAGGAGGTTCAGTGTCCTGGGTTGTCAATCAAATATCCCCATAAGGTCATTATTTGCCCGCTAAAGGGTTGGTTAAAAGATTTGTTTCAGAAATAAAATGAATAATCTTCTAACTAGAATGCTAATTGGGGATAAGAGCAGCGAATTAACCGCAATACCAGCTTTACTAGAAACACAATTAGGAATGACCCTCGCACCCTTGACACTCAAAACGTACCAATGCCCAGAGCAGTCCTCCCGTCCGTGGTGTGCCCTCGTGATGGAGAGAATAGTGTTGGAGTTAAGATAGGCCGTGAGAGTGTGGTAGTGATCACCTCGGGAGTAAGTTAAGTTTAAGTGAAGTGCCTCTCGGGTTCCATGCGTGCTGTATAGGGCATAATTAGGGTAGGGGAAACAGAAGGAGAGAGCCACTGTGACTAAAATTTCCTCACTTCCGACTTCCGGGGAGAGTCGGATGAGATCAGAGGGCGCCGGGCTGAGGCGGCTCCACCCATTGTCACACTCTGTCAGAGCTAGGCACCCATCATCCATGACCTCAAAGCTGGGGAACATAATCTTTGGTCCCTCATCGGTCATGTTCACCCGGTCTACCATAGTTACTCGCAAATTGGTTTCTTGGGTTAGTTCGCCAGCCTCCTTTTGATTCAGCTGGATAGTGAAGCTGTTGTTAGAAGCTGTCAGAAAGAGAGTGAAGAAAATGGACCACATCCCGGAGGCAAATGGAGGCCCTACAGCCGCGTGTTCCCAGCTGGTGACATTGAGACAGCCGACACCGGCCGAACGGATGGTATTGTCGATGAGAGAATTATCCATGACCAAACAGGCAGCTGGCGAGCCCTCCGCGTTCAACAGCTCCCAATAGACCGTCCACCTTGAGGTATGCCATTTAGGTATCAATTGTAGGGTGATTGGTAGCGGTAATGGGGCTTTGAGACTGTCCCCCGATAAGAGAATGGGACACGCCTGGCCAGCATACGGCGGAACCAACAGGGTCAGTAGCAGGAGGACCAAGGACTGCTTAGGAGGAATCCCACCTCCAGGATCTCTGCCGGCCATCTGTAAATTACAGCATGGTTATAAACACCATATATTTTAGGAGGAGCACTACTAATATATTTTATTTAAACCTCCCAATGAAAGTGGGTAATCTCCCCCCCCCCCCGGAGGATTCGTGCGGCTGCGGATTACTATGATGTGTGGGACTTATTACCCGATCCGAATGTGGTAAGTAAGGTATTTTTTGTTTAGCCTATACGGCCACCCTTTTTTTTTTATTTAGAGGCGTATACTACTCACACCTCCGTCACGTGTGTGTGTGTGTGTGGTATGATTTTTTTTTCAATAAACTTTTTTCTAGCCATGTATTATCAATTACTTGACCAACATAATATTTTCTCCAAAAAGTTTACATAAAGAGGGCTGGTAAGGTGGGAAATGAAACGAATTTTCTGGTTAAATACAGTTTATTGTCAAAACAAAATCAGTGCAGGCCGTATTCCCCCCCCCCCCCCCCCCCCCCCCGAAGGGGGTTCAGTGTCCAGGGTTGTCAATCAAATATCCCCATAAGGTCATTATTTGCCCGCTAAAAGATTTGTTGCAGAAATAAAATGGATAATCTTCTAGCTAGAATGCTAATTGGGGATGAGAGCAGAATAGCGGAAAGCGAAATACCAGCTTGACTAGAAACACAATTAGGAATGACCCTCGCACCCTTGACACCCAACGAGTACCAATGCCCAGAGCAGTCCTCCCGTTGTCCGTTGCGTACACTCGTGATGGAGAGAATGGTGTTGGAGTTAAGATCGGCCGTGAGAGTGTGGTAGTGATCACCTCGGGAGTAAGTTAAGTTGAAGTGAAGTGCCTCTCGGGTTCCATGCGTGCTGTATATGGCATAATTAGGGTAGGGGAAACAGAAGGAGAGAGACACTGTGACTAAAATTTCCTCACTTCCGGCCTCCGGGGAGAGTCGGATGAGATCAGAGGGCGCCAGGCTGAGGCGGCTCCACCCACTGTCACACTCTGTCAGAGCTAGGCACCCATTATCCATGACCTCAAAGCTGTGGAACCTAATCGTTGGTCCCCCATAGGTCGTGTTCACCCGGTCTACCATAGTGACTCTCAAATTGGTTTCTTGGGTTAGTTCGCCAACCTCCTTTTGATTCAGCTGGACAGTGAAGCTGTTGCTAGAAGCTGTCAGAAAGAAAGTGAAGACATTGTGCCACTCCCCAAAGGCAAATGGAGGCCCTACAGCCGCGTGTTCCCAGCTGGTGACATTGAGACAGCCGACACCAGCCGAATGGATGGTATTGTCGATGGGAGAATTATCCATGACCAAACAGGCAGCTGGCGAGCCCTCCGCTGTCAACAGCTCCCAATAGACCGTCCACCTTGGGTTATGTCTCACAGGGAACAATTGCACGGTGATTGGTAGCGGTAATGGGGCTTTGAGACTGTCCCCCGATAAGAGAATGGGACACGCCTGGCCAGCATACGGCGGAACCAGCAGGGTCAGCAGCAGGAGGACCAAGGACTGCTTAGGAGGAATCCCACCTCTGCCGGTCATCATGATGTTTCCTGTAAATTACAGCATGGTTATAAAACACCGTCGAACCTGAGTTGGTGCGGGCGGGGGTGCGTTACTAGATCACTAAGGCACATAGGTGTGTGTGTGTGGGGCCTACCGGACAAACAAGATAAACGTTACTACGATAGATGAATAGATAGTAAGGCAATGTGGTAAGTAATGATCAATAAGTATTTTTTGTTTAGCCACCTTTTTGGTTTTTATTAGAGCCGTACCACTCACATCTTCGTCACATGTGCATGACATGAGATATATAAACGGGGCTTTTTAACTAAAAACTAGGCTAGCTATAAAGTAAGATTGACTTGACCAAAATAATATTACTTACGTAAAGAGAGAGAGCTGGCAAGGTGGAAAACGAAACTAATTGTTCTGGTTAAATACATTTTATTGGAAAACAAATCATACCACAGTGTACATAGGTGTGAGTAGTACGGCTCTAAATAAAAAATAAAGGGCCGTATCCCTCCTGGATGGCAATAACACCGTCGGGTATACCGCAAATTCATTTGCCCGCTAAAGGGTCGGTTAAAAAGATTTGTTGCAGAACCAAAATGGATAGTAAACAATAATCGAATGACGTGGTGTGGCCTCGGAGTTTTAAGATTGACCGTGGTTGTGTGATCACCTCGCCACAGTTACTCGCAAATTAGTTTCTTGGGTTAGTTCACCAGATTCACAGTACAGATATCGAAAAGAAAGTGAAGATATTGTATCACTCCTCCCCCGGGACAAAAAAAGGGAGGCCGGACAGCCGCGTTTTCCCCGAACGGACGGACGGTGTCAGAATTGCTAAAACAACTAGAACATGTACACAATACAGAATTATAATAATAGAATAACACTAGTTATAACAATTGAACTTAGTATGTTAATTGGTTCCCGAACGGACGGACGGTGTCAGAATTGCTAAAACAACTAGAACATGTACACAATACAGAATTACAATAATAGAATAACACTAGTTATAACAATTGAACTTAGTATGTTAATTGGTTCCCGAACGGACGGACGGTGTCAGAATTGCTAAAACAACTAGAACATGTACACAATACAGAATTACAATAATAGAATAACACTAGTTATAACAATTGAACTTAGTATGTTAATTGGGGATGAGAGCAGAATAACGGAAAGCGAAGTGCCCGTAATATCAGCTTTACTAGAAACACAATTAGGACCGACCCTCGCACCCTTGACACCCAACGAGTACCAATACCCAGAGCAGTCCTCCCGTTCATCGTGTGCCCTCGTGATGGAGAGAATGGTGGTGGAGTTAAGATCGGCCGTGAGAGTGTGGTAGTGATAACCTCGGGAGTAAAATACGTTTAGGTGAAGTGCCTCTCGGGTTCCGTGCGTGCTGTTGTATATGGCATAATAGTAGGGGGGGGAAACAGTCGGAGAGCGCCACTGCGACTGTAATTTCCTCACTTCCGACTTTCGGGGAGAGGCGGATGAGATCAGCAGAGGGTGCCAGGCTGAGGCGGCTCCACCCACTGTCACACCCTGTCAGAGCTAGGCACCCATCATCATCCATAACCTCAAAGCTGGGGAACCTAATCTGTGGCCCCCCCTGGCTCGTATTCACCCAGTCTACCATAGTTACCGGAAAATTGGTATCTTGGGTCAGTTCGCCAGCCTCCTTTTGATTCAACTGGACAGTGAAGCTGTTGTTAGAAGCTGTCAGAAAAAAAGTTAGGATATCGTTCCACTCCCCTCCCATAAAAACTGGAGGCCGGACAGCCGCGTGTATCCAGGCGGAGAAAAATGGAGGCCGGACAACCGCGTGTTCCCAGCTGGTGACATTGAGACAGCGGACACCAGCCGAACGGATGGTGTTGTGGGTGTCAGAATTCTCCATGACCAAACAGGCGACTGGTTGGCCTTTCGCCGTCAACAGCTCCCAATAGGTCGTCCAATTTAGGTCAACTACGTTCATCAACTGCACGGTGGTTGGCAGCGGTAGTGGGGCTTCGAGACTGTCCCTATTAAATAAGAAGCGGGGGCACGCCCGGCCAGCAGCACACGGAACCAGCAGGGTCAGTAGTAGCAGCAGCAGCAGCACCAAGGCCTGCTTAGGAATCCCACCTCCAGAACACAAACATAGGTGGTCTCTGCCGGTCATTATGATGTTTCCTGTATGGAAATAGAATAAACACCATGTTTGAAGAGGACAACTTTTTCACAGATTTATTCGTTCACTATCTGTAAAAATACTATTAATTGTGTAATCATTTTTACACATATACTGAAAATAGTTAAAGATATAATAATAGTATATCTTAATTTAATGAAAACCGAGGTGGGTGATCTTCCCCTCTTGAGGATTCAAACCTGAGTTGGGTGGGGGTGAGGTTGTGGTGGCGACGACGGCGCGTAGGAGACTAAGGCAGTATATATGGTGAGGCACATAGATAATGGTGTGTGTGTGTGTGTGTGTGGTTTACCCGCCATCACTTCCGGACAAACGTTACTACGATAGATAGATAATAGACAAAGTGTGTTTTTTTTGTCGCTCCGAATGTGGTAAGTAAGTATATTGTTTAGCCGATACGACCACTAGATAGATAGGCAAGATGGTTTTTGTCTCTTTATTTTTTGTTAAACTCATCACGTCCAGAGTAACGCGTTTTCTGGTTAAACAAAGTTTAAAAAAAAAATACCACACTATTCACACGTGTGACGGCGGAAAGTACGGTTATAAATAAATAAATAAAAAAAAGGGGGGTCGTATATAATTAATCCCGAAGTGGCCAAACAATACCCTTACCACTTTCGGATCGGTGAGGGGTTTTTGTCCACTAATTGTGGTCGAGGAATTTCATCATGGGTGGGTTGTGGAAACGACGGACGACTGAGGTGTGGCAGAAAAATAATTTTTGGAGAGGTTGCGTCATATGAGTCAGAAGGGGTAAATGAAACGAATTTTCTAGTTAAATAATTAAATAATGCCAGAAATGTGAGTGAGTAGTACGATTCTAAATAAAAACAAAATAAAGGGCCGTATAATGTATTATAATAACCCCAAAGCGGCGGTGTCCGCTAAAGTCCTGGATGGTGACACAGTCGGGTTATAGTAACCAACAGGATCAAGGCCTGGGACACAAACATAGGTGGTCTCCGCCGGTCGGGAGATACGAAACGGGATTTAGAGCCCCGAAAACTAGGCTCGCTAATGTACGTATCTAAAAACTAGGATTGACTTGACCAAAATAATATCTTATCCAAAAACAAATCTGAGATTGTACATTAAAATGAACTGGTCTGCAGACATAAAATGGGATTTAGAGCCCCTAAAACCCAGCTGGTGACATTGAGACAGCCGAAACGGATGGTGTCAGAATTGCTAAAATGGATATTTTTCTAGCTAGAACATGTAAACAATCAGGATTTACAATAATCGAATAACACTAGTTATAACAATTGAACTTAGTATGATAATTGGGGATGAGAGTAGAATAGGGGAAAACGAATTGCCCGTAATACCAGCTTTGGTAATAATACCAGCTTTACTAGAAACACAATTAGGAATGACCCTCGCACGCTCGACACTCAACTTGTACCAAGACCCAGAGCAGTCCTCCTTCCCTTGGTGGTGTGCCCTCGTGATGGAGAGAATGGTGGTGGAGTTAAGATCGACTGTGAGAGTTTGGTAGCGATAACCTCGGGAGTAAGTTACGTTTAGGTGAAGTGCCTCTCGGGTCCCATGCGTGCTATTGTATATGGCAAAATAGTAGGTGGGGAAACAGGGGTAGAGCATCACTGAGACTGTAATTTCCTCACTTCCGGCTTCCGGGGAGAGTCGGATGAGATCAGCAGAGAGTGACAGGCTGAGTCTGCTACTAAACCCACTGTCACACCCTACCAGAGCTAGGCACCCATCATCATCCATGACCTCAAAGTTGGGTAACTTAATCAGTGGTGCCCCATAGGACACGTTCACCCGGTCTACCATAGTTACTAGACCATGTCAGTATCTTGGGTCAGTTCACCAGCCTCCTTTTGATTCAACTGGATAGTGAAGCTTTTGTTAGAAGATGTCAGGAAAAAAGTGGCGATATCATTTTTGTCCGAAAACTCATACCCCGTCGTAACAAAGGGAGGCTGGATAACCGCGTGTTCCCAGCTGGTGACATTGAGACAGCCGACACCAGCCGAACGGATGGTGTTGTTGTTGTCAAAATTCTCCATGAACAAACAGGCAGCTGGTTCGCCATCATCCGTCAACAGCTCCCAATAGGCCCTCCATTGTGAGTAAGTTGCCCATATAAACTGCATGGTGATTGGCAGCGGTAGTGGGGTTTCGTTATTAGGTAAGATGATGGGACAATTAGTTGTGTAGTTAGCAGCACACGGAACCAACAGGGTGAGTAGTAGTAGTAGCAGGACTAAGGCCTGCTTAGGAATCCCACCGTGGTCTCTGCCGGTCATCATGATCGAGGAGGACAATGTTTCGCTTTAGGTCACTATCTGTAAAAAATATTATCAATAAAGTTCTCCTCATATTATATTGTGTTTATATTAATTCTGGTTGGTTATTATAGAACATGAGGGGAGTAATCATTATATAGTATGCATATACTACAAATAGTTAAAGATATAATAATTTCATATATTTATTTATCTGAAAGCGGGTGACCCGCCATCACTTACGGATAAACAAGATAAACATTACTACGATAGAGGCAAGGTTTGTATCTCTTTGTTTAAACCCTTTAGCGGATCCGAATGTGGTAAGTAAGGACCAATAAGTATTTTTAGCCGATACGACCACCTTTTTTTTTTTTTAGAGCCAAGGCCTGGGACACAAACATAGGTGGTCTCCGCCGGTCGGGAGATACGAAACGGGATTTAGAGCCCCGAAAACTAGGCTAGCTAATGTACGTATCTAAAAACTAGGATTGACTTGACCAAAATAATATCTTATCCAAAAACAAATCTGAGATTGTACATTAAAATGAACTGGTCTGGAGACATAAAATGGGATTTAGAGCCCCTAAAACCCAGCTGGTGACATTGAGACAGCCGAAACGGATGGTGTCAGAATTGCTAAAATGGATATTTTTCTAGCTAGAACATGTAAACAATCAGGATTTACAATAATCGAATAACACTAGTTATAACAATTGAACTTAGTATGATAATTGGGGATGAGAGTAGAATAGGGGAAAACGAATTGCCCGTAATACCAGCTTTGGTAATAATACCAGCTTTACTAGAAACACAATTAGGAATGACCCTCGCACCCTCGACACTCAACTTGTACCAAGACCAGAGCAGTCCTCCTTCCCTTGGTGGTGTGCCCTCGTGATGGAGAGAATGGTGGTGGAGTTCAGATCGACCGTGAGAGTTTGGTAGCGATAACCTCGGGAGTAAGTTACGTTTAGGTGAAGTGCCTCTCGGGTTCCATGCGTGTTATTGTATATGGCATAATAGTAGGTGGGGAAACAGGGGTAGAGCAACACTGAGACTGTAATTTCCTCACTTCCGGCTTCCGGGGAGAGTCGGATGAGATCAGCAGAGAGTGACAGGCTGAGTCTGCTACTAAACCCACTGTCACACCCTACCAGAGCTAGGCACCCATCATCATCCATGACCTCAAAGTTGGGTAACTTAATCAGTGGTGCCCCATAGGACACGTTCACCCGGTCTACCATAGTTACTAGACCATTGGTATCTTGGGTCAGTTCACCAGCCTCCTTTTGATTCAACTGGATAGTGAAGCTTTTGTTAGAAGATGTCAGGAAAAAAGTGACGACATCGCTTGTGTACGAAAACTCTGACCCCGTCGTAACAAAGGGAGGCTGGATAACCGCGTGTTCCCAGCTGGTGACATTGAGACAGCCGACACCAGCCGAACGGATGGTGTTGTTGGTGTCAAAATTCTCCATGAACAAACAGGCAGCTGGTTCGCCATCTTCCGTCAACAGCTCCCAATAGGTCCTCCATTGTGAGTAAGATGCGAATATAAACTGCATGGTGATTGGCAGCGGTAGTGGGGTTTCGTTATTAGGTAAGATGATGGGACAATTAGTTGTGTAGTTAGCAGCACACGGAACCAACAGGGTGAGTAGTTGTAGTAGCAGGAGCGCGTTCGGTAAACCTATCGCCGATTCGTCTGATAGCGCTTGATAGAACGGTGTTTCGATTTCACTACCGAACGACACAGATCGCCGATCAGTCTGCCAGAGCTTTGTAAACAATAACATCCGTTCTTTGACCCAAGAAAGAAGAAGAAGAAGAAGACATCGCAACAAAAATTGTTTATTTTTCGCCTATTTTTCGTAGTGTATTTAATATTTACATAAATTGTATTCAAGAAGGGTAAACACGATACGCAATCTATATTATTAGCAATATAATAACTTTAAATGGTTTGTTTACATTCTCGTCGATCATTCGATCGACCTCCGAGGACCGATCGCTCTGATAGCTAAAACAGCAATCGTTTTCGATGGCCGATTCGTCGAATCGTCGGCTATCGCGTTCGCTAGAGCTATCGGCCCTAAACGATAGGTCTACCGAACGCGCCCCTGGACTAAGGCCTGCTTAGGAATCCCACCGTGGTCTCTGCCGGTCATTATGATCGAGGAGGACAATGTTTCGCTTTAGGTCACTATCTGTAAAAAATATTATCAATAAAGTTCTCCTCATATTATATTGTGTTTATATTAATTCTGGTTGGTTATTATAGAACATGAGGGGAGTAATCATTATATAGTATGCATATACTACAAATAGTTAAAGATATAATAATTTCATATATTTATTTATCCGAAAAGCGGGTGATATTCCCCGGAGGATTCGAACCTGAGTTGGGTATGTGAATGAGGTTGTTGGGGGCGGCTGCGGCGCGTTACTAGATGCGAAGGAGACACACCACTAACTAAGGCTGAGGCACACAGATGATGATGATGATGTGTGTCTCATGGCTTACCCGCCATCACTTACGGACAAACAAGATAAACATTACTACGATAGAGGCAAGGTTTGTATCTCTTTGTTTTAAACCTTTAGCGGATCCGAATGTGGTAAGTAAGGACCAATAAGTATTTTTAGCCGATACGACCACCTTTTTTTTTTTATTTAGAGCCGTACCTCCATCACGTGTGGTATGATTTTTGTTTACAATAAAAAGTATTTTAACCAGAAAACGCGTTTATTTTCCACCTTGACTCCTCTTTGTCTGGAACCCTATATAATTATTTTCTGAGATATTACACATACCATCTAAGTAAGATTGACTTGACCAAAATAATATTTTCTAGGAGTTTATGTAAAGAGAGTTTCAAGGTGAAACGAATTTTCGGGGTAAATACAGTTTATTATCTCTAAAAATATTTTCTGAGATTGGACACTAAAGTGAATTGGTCTTGTATGGTGGAGACACGAAACGGGATTTAGAGCCTCTATAACTAGGCTATCTACACGAGACGTAGACATATAATAGAGCTAAAATCACCCTAAAAACTAGGCTAGTTACGATTGAATTGACAAAATAATATTCTCTCTAAAAATATTTTCAGAGATTGGACACTAAAGTGAATTGGTCTTGTATGGTGGAGACACGAAACGGGATTTAGAGCCTCTATAACTAGGCTATCTACACGAGACGTAGACATATAATAGAGCTAAAATCACCCTAAAAACTAGGCTAGTTACGATTGAATTGACAAAATAATATTCTCTCTAAAAATATTTTCAGAGATTGTACACTAAAGTGAATAATTGGTCTTGTATGGTGGAGACACGAAACGGGGTTTAGAGCCTCTATAACTAGGCTATCTACACGAGACGTAGACATATAACTGAGCTAAAATCACCCTAAAAACTAGGCTAGTTACGATTGAATTGACAAAATAATATTCTCTCTAAAAATATTTTCAGAGATTGTACACTAAAGTGAATTGGTCTTGTATGGTGGAGACACGAAACTGGATTTAGAGCCTCTATAACTAGGCTATCTACACGAGACGTAGACATATAACTGAGCTAAAATCACCCTAAAAACTAGGCTAGTTACGATTGAATTGACAAAATAATATTCTCTCTAAAAATATTTTCAGAGATTGTACACTAAAGTGAATTGGTCTTGTATGGTGGAGACACGAAACGGGATTTAGAGCCTCTATAACTAGGCTATCTACACGAGACGTAGACATATAACTGAGCTAAAATCACCCTAAAAACTAGGCTAGTTACGATTGAATTGACAAAATAATATTCTCTCTAAAAATATTTTCAGAGATTGTACACTAAAGTGAATTGGTCTTGTATGGTGGAGACACGAAACGGGTTTAGAGCCTCTATAACTAGGCTATCTACATGAGATGTAGACAAATAATAGAGCTAAAATCACCCTAAAAACTAGGCTAGTTACGATTGAATTGACAAAATAATATTCTCTCTAAAAATATTTTCAGAGATTGTACACTAAAGTGAATTGGTCTTGTATGGTGGAGACACGAAACTGGATTTAGAGCCTCTATAACTAGGCTATCTACATGAGACGTAGACATATAACTGAGCTAAAATCACCCTAAAAACTAGGCTAGTTACGATTGAATTGACAAATAATATTCTCTCTAAAAATATTTTCAGAGATTGTACACTAAAGTGAATTGGTCTTGTATGGTGGAGACACGAAACGGGATTTAGAGCCTCTATAACTAGGCTATCTACATGAGATGTAGACAAATAATAGAGCTAAAATCACCCTAAAAACTAGGCTAGTTACGATTGAATTGACAAAATAATATTCTCTCTAAAAATATTTTCAGAGATTGTACACTAAAGTGAATTGGTCTTGTATGGTGGAGACACGAAACGGGATTTAGAGCCTCTATAACTAGGCTATCTACATGAGATGTAGACAAATAATAGAGCTAAAATCACCCTAAAAACTAGGCTAGTTACGATTGAATTGACAAAATAATATTCTCTCTAAAAATATTTTCAGAGATTGTACACTAAAGTGAATTGGTCTTGTATGGTGGAGACACGAAACGGGATTTAGAGCCTCTATAACTAGGCTATCTACACGAGACGTAGACATATAACTGAGCTAAAATCACCCTAAAAACTAGGCTAGTTACGATTGAATTGACAAAATAATATTCTCTCTAAAAATATTTTCAGAGATTGTACACTAAAGTGAATTGGTCTTGTATGGTGGAGACACGAAACTGGATTTAGAGCCTCTATAACTAGGCTATCTACACGAGACGTAGACATATAACTGAGCTAAAATCACCCTAAAAACTAGGCTAGTTACGATTGAATTGACAAAATAATATTCTCTCTAAAAATATTTTCAGAGATTGTACACTAAAGTGAATAATTGGTCTTGTATGGTGGAGACACGAAACGGGATTTAGAGCCTCTATAACTAGGCTATCTACATGAGATGTAGACAAATAATAGAGCTAAAATCACCCTAAAAACTAGGCTAGTTACGATTGAATTGACAAAATAATATTCTCTCTAAAAATATTTTCAGAGATTGTACACTAAAGTGAATTTGGTCTTGTATGGTGGAGACACGAAACGGGATTTAGAGCCTCTATAACTAGGCTATCTACACGAGATGTAGACAAATAATAGAGCTAAAATCACCCTAAAAACTAGGCTAGTTACGATTGAATTGACAAAATAATATTCTCTCTAAAAATATTTTCAGAGATTGTACACTAAAGTGAATTGGTCTTGTATGGTGGAGACACGAAACGGGGTTTAGAGCCTCTATAACTAGGCTATCTACATGAGATGTAGACAAATAATAGAGCTAAAATCACCCTAAAAACTAGGCTAGTTACGATTGAATTGACAAAATAATATTCTCTCTAAAAATATTTTCAGAGATTGTACACTAAAGTGAATTGGTCTTGTATGGTGGAGACACGAAACGGGATTTAGAGCCTCTATAACTAGGCTATCTACATGAGACGTAGACAAATAATAGAGCTAAAATCACCCTAAAAACTAGGCTAGTTACGATTGAATTGACAAAATAATATTCTCTCTAAAAATATTTTCAGAGATTGTACACTAAAGTGAATTGGTCTTGTATGGTGGAGACACGAAACTGGATTTAGAGCCTCTATAACTAGGCTATCTACACGAGACGTAGACATATAACTGAGCTAAAATCACCCTAAAAACTAGGCTAGTTACGATTGAATTGACAAAATAATATTCTCTCTAAAAATATTTTCAGAGATTGTACACTAAAGTGAATTGGTCTTGTATGGTGGAGACACGAAACTGGATTTAGAGCCTCTATAACTAGGCTATCTACACGAGACGTAGACATATAACTGAGCTAAAATCACCCTAAAAACTAGGCTAGTTACGATTGAATTGACAAAATAATATTCTCTCTAAAAATATTTTCAGAGATTGTACACTAAAGTGAATTGGTCTTGTATGGTGGAGACACGAAACTGGATTTAGAGCCTCTATAACTAGGCTATCTACATGAGATGTAGACAAATAATAGAGCTAAAATCACCCTAAAAACTAGGCTAGTTACGATTGAATTGACAAAATAATATTCTCTCTAAAAATATTTTCAGAGATTGTACACTAAAGTGAATTGGTCTTGTATGGTGGAGACACGAAACGGGATTTAGAGCCTCTATAACTAGGCTATCTACACGAGACGTAGACATATAACTGAGCTAAAATCACCCTAAAAACTAGGCTAGTTACGATTGAATTGACAAAATAATATTCTCTCTAAAAATATTTTCAGAGATTGTACACTAAAGTGAATTGGTCTTGTATGGTGGAGACACGAAACGGGATTTAGAGCCTCTATAACTAGGCTATCTACATGAGATGTAGACAAATAATAGAGCTAAAATCACCCTAAAAACTAGGCTAGTTACGATTGAATTGACAAAATAATATTCTCTCTAAAAATATTTTCAGAGATTGTACACTAAAGTGAATTGGTCTTGTATGGTGGAGACACGAAACGGGATTTAGAGCCTCTATAACTAGGCTATCTACATGAGATGTAGACAAATAATAGAGCTAAAATCACCCTAAAAACTAGGCTAGTTACGATTGAATTGACAAAATAATATTCTCTCTAAAAATATTTTCAGAGATTGTACACTAAAGTGAATTGGTCTTGTATGGTGGAGACACGAAACGGGATTTAGAGCCTCTATAACTAGGCTATCTACACGAGACGTAGACATATAACTGAGCTAAAATCACCCTAAAAACTAGGCTAGTTACGATTGAATTGACAAAATAATATTCTCTCTAAAAATATTTTCAGAGATTGTACACTAAAGTGAATTGGTCTTGTATGGTGGAGACACGAAACGGGATTTAGAGCCTCTATAACTAGGCTATCTACATGAGATGTAGACAAATAATAGAGCTAAAATCACCCTAAAAACTAGGCTAGTTACGATTGAATTGACAAAATAATATTCTCTCTAAAAATATTTTCAGAGATTGTACACTAAAGTGAATTGGTCTTGTATGGTGGAGACACGAAACGGGATTTAGAGCCTCTATAACTAGGCTATCTACACGAGATGTAGACAAATAATAGAGCTAAAATCACCCTAAAAACTAGGCTAGTTACGATTGAATTGACAAAATAATATTCTCTCTAAAAATATTTTCAGAGATTGTACACTAAAGTGAATTGGTCTTGTATGGTGGAGACACGAAACGGGGTTTAGAGCCTCTATAACTAGGCTATCTACATGAGATGTAGACAAATAATAGAGCTAAAATCACCCTAAAAACTAGGCTAGTTACGATTGAATTGACAAAATAATATTCTCTCTAAAAATATTTTCAGAGATTGTACACTAAAGTGAATTGGTCTTGTATGGTGGAGACACGAAACGGGATTTAGAGCCTCTATAACTAGGCTATCTACATGAGATGTAGACATATAATAGAGCTAAAATCACCCTAAAAACTAGGCTAGTTACGATTGAATTGACAAAATAATATTCTCTCTAAAAATATTTTCAGAGATTGTACACTAAAGTGAATTGGTCTTGTATGGTGGAGACACGAAACGGGATTTAGAGCCTCTATAACTAGGCTATCTACACGAGACGTAGACATATAACTGAGCTAAAATCACCCTAAAAACTAGGCTAGTTACGATTGAATTGACAAAATAATATTCTCTCTAAAAATATTTTCAGAGATTGTACACTAAAGTGAATTGGTCTTGTATGGTGGAGACACGAAACGGGATTTAGAGCCTCTATAACTAGGCTATCTACACGAGACGTAGACATATAACTGAGCTAAAATCACCCTAAAAACTAGGCTAGTTACGATTGAATTGACAAAATAATATTCTCTCTAAAAATATTTTCAGAGATTGTACACTAAAGTGAATTGGTCTTGTATGGTGGAGACACGAAACTGGATTTAGAGCCTCTATAACTAGGCTATCTACATGAGATGTAGACAAATAATAGAGCTAAAATCACCCTAAAAACTAGGCTAGTTACGATTGAATTGACAAAATAATATCAATAAAAATATTTTCAGAGATTGTACACTAAAGTGAATTGGTCTTGTATGGTGGAGACACGAAACTGGATTTAGAGCCTCTATAACTAGGCTATCTACACGAGATGTAGACAAATAATAGAGCTAAAATCACCCTAAAAACTAGGCTAGTTACGATTGAATTGACAAAATAATATTCTCTCTAAAAATATTTTCAGAGATTGTACACTAAAGTGAATTGGTCTTGTATGGTGGAGACACGAAACGGGGTTTAGAGCCTCTATAACTAGGCTATCTACATGAGATGTAGACATATAACTGAGCTAAAATCACCCTAAAAACTAGGCTAGTTACGATTGAATTGACAAAATAATATTCTCTCTAAAAATATTTTCAGAGATTGTACACTAAAGTGAATTGGTCTTGTATGGTGGAGACACGAAACGGGGTTTAGAGCCTCTATAACTAGGCTATCTACATGAGATGTAGACAAATAATAGAGCTAAAATCACCCTAAAAACTAGGCTAGTTACGATTGAATTGACAAAATAATATTCTCTCTAAAAATATTTTCAGAGATTGTACACTAAAGTGAATTGGTCTTGTATGGTGGAGACACGAAACGGGGTTTAGAGACTCTATAACTAGGCTATCTACATGAGACGTAGACATATAACTGAGCTAAAATCACCCTAAAAACTAGGCTAGTTACGATTGAATTGACAAAATAATATTCTCTCTAAAAATATTTTCAGAGATTGTACACTAAAGTGAATTGGTCTTGTATGGTGGAGACACGAAACGGGGTTTAGAGCCTCTATAACTAGGCTATCTACATGAGATGTAGACAAATAATAGAGCTAAAATCACCCTAAAAACTAGGCTAGTTACGATTGAATTGACAAAATAATATTCTCTCTAAAAATATTTTCAGAGATTGTACACTAAAGTGAATTGGTCTTGTATGGTGGAGACACGAAACGGGGTTTAGAGCCTCTATAACTAGGCTATCTACATGAGATGTAGACAAATAATAGAGCTAAAATCACCCTAAAAACTAGGCTAGTTACGATTGAATTGACAAAATAATATTCTCTCTAAAAATATTTTCAGAGATTGTACACTAAAGTGAATTGGTCTTGTATGGTGGAGACACGAAACGGGATTTAGAGCCTCTATAACTAGGCTATCTACATGAGATGTAGACATATAACTGAGCTAAAATCACCCTAAAAACTAGGCTAGTTACGATTGAATTGACAAAATAATATTCTCTCTAAAAATATTTTCAGAGATTGTACACTAAAGTGAATTGGTCTTGTATGGTGGAGACACGAAACGGGATTTAGAGCCTCTATAACTAGGCTATCTACATGAGATGTAGACAAATAATAGAGCTAAAATCACCCTAAAAACTAGGCTAGTTACGATTGAATTGACAAAATAATATTCTCTCTAAAAATATTTTCAGAGATTGTACACTAAAGTGAATTGGTCTTGTATGGTGGAGACACGAAACTGGATTTAGAGCCTCTATAACTAGGCTATCTACATGAGATGTAGACAAATAATAGAGCTAAAATCACCCTAAAAACTAGGCTAGTTACGATTGAATTGACAAAATAATATTCTCTCTAAAAATATTTTCAGAGATTGTACACTAAAGTGAATTGGTCTTGTATGGTGGAGACACGAAACGGGATTTAGAGCCTCTATAACTAGGCTATCTACACGAGACGTAGACATATAACTGAGCTAAAATCACCCTAAAAACTAGGCTAGTTACGATTGAATTGACAAAATAATATTCTCTCTAAAAATATTTTCAGAGATTGTACACTAAAGTGAATTGGTCTTGTATGGTGGAGACACGAAACTGGATTTAGAGCCTCTATAACTAGGCTATCTACACGAGATGTAGACATATAACTGAGCTAAAATCACCCTAAAAACTAGGCTAGTTACGATTGAATTGACAAAATAATATTCTCTCTAAAAATATTTTCAGAGATTGTACACTAAAGTGAATTGGTCTTGTATGGTGGAGACACGAAACGGGATTTAGAGCCTCTATAACTAGGCTATCTACATGAGATGTAGACAAATAATAGAGCTAAAATCACCCTAAAAACTAGGCTAGTTACGATTGAATTGACAAAATAATATTCTCTCTAAAAATATTTTCAGAGATTGTACACTAAAGTGAATTGGTCTTGTATGGTGGAGACACGAAACTGGATTTAGAGCCTCTATAACTAGGCTATCTACATGAGATGTAGACAAATAATAGAGCTAAAATCACCCTAAAAACTAGGCTAGTTACGATTGAATTGACAAAATAATATTCTCTCTAAAAATATTTTCAGAGATTGTACACTAAAGTGAATTGGTCTTGTATGGTGGAGACACGAAACGGGGTTTAGAGACTCTATAACTAGGCTATCTACATGAGACGTAGACATATAACTGAGCTAAAATCACCCTAAAAACTAGGCTAGTTACGATTGAATTGACAAAATAATATTCTCTCTAAAAATATTTTCAGAGATTGTACACTAAAGTGAATTGGTCTTGTATGGTGGAGACACGAAACGGGGTTTAGAGCCTCTATAACTAGGCTATCTACATGAGATGTAGACAAATAATAGAGCTAAAATCACCCTAAAAACTAGGCTAGTTACGATTGAATTGACAAAATAATATTCTCTCTAAAAATATTTTCAGAGATTGTACACTAAAGTGAATTGGTCTTGTATGGTGGAGACACGAAACGGGGTTTAGAGCCTCTATAACTAGGCTATCTACATGAGATGTAGACAAATAATAGAGCTAAAATCACCCTAAAAACTAGGCTAGTTACGATTGAATTGACAAAATAATATTCTCTCTAAAAATATTTTCAGAGATTGTACACTAAAGTGAATTGGTCTTGTATGGTGGAGACACGAAACGGGATTTAGAGCCTCTATAACTAGGCTATCTACACGAGACGTAGACATATAACTGAGCTAAAATCACCCTAAAAACTAGGCTAGTTACGATTGAATTGACAAAATAATATTCTCTCTAAAAATATTTTCAGAGATTGTACACTAAAGTGAATTGGTCTTGTATGGTGGAGACACGAAACTGGATTTAGAGCCTCTATAACTAGGCTATCTACATGAGATGTAGACAATAATAGAGCTAAAATCACCCTAAAAACTAGGCTAGTTACGATTGAATTGACAAAATAATATTCTCTCTAAAAATATTTTCAGAGATTGTACACTAAAGTGAATTGGTCTTGTATGGTGGAGACACGAAACGGGATTTAGAGCCTCTATAACTAGGCTATCTACACGAGACGTAGACATATAACTGAGCTAAAATCACCCTAAAAACTAGGCTAGTTACGATTGAATTGACAAAATAATATTCTCTCTAAAAATATTTTCAGAGATTGTACACTAAAGTGAATTGGTCTTGTATGGTGGAGACACGAAACTGGATTTAGAGCCTCTATAACTAGGCTATCTACACGAGATGTAGACATATAACTGAGCTAAAATCACCCTAAAAACTAGGCTAGTTACGATTGAATTGACAAAATAATATTCTCTCTAAAAATATTTTCAGAGATTGTACACTAAAGTGAATTGGTCTTGTATGGTGGAGACACGAAACGGGATTTAGAGCCTCTATAACTAGGCTATCTACACGAGATGTAGACATATAACTGAGCTAAAATCACCCTAAAAACTAGGCTAGTTACGATTGAATTGACAAAATAATATTCTCTCTAAAAATATTTTCAGAGATTGTACACTAAAGTGAATTGGTCTTGTATGGTGGAGACACGAAACTGGATTTAGAGCCTCTATAACTAGGCTATCTACATGAGATGTAGACAAATAATAGAGCTAAAATCACCCTAAAAACTAGGCTAGTTACGATTGAATTGACAAAATAATATTCTCTCTAAAAATATTTTCAGAGATTGTACACTAAAGTGAATTGGTCTTGTATGGTGGAGACACGAAACTGGATTTAGAGCCTCTATAACTAGGCTATCTACATGAGATGTAGACAAATAATAGAGCTAAAATCACCCTAAAAACTAGGCTAGTTACGATTGAATTGACAAAATAATATTCTCTCTAAAAATATTTTCAGAGATTGTACACTAAAGTGAATTGGTCTTGTATGGTGGAGACACGAAACGGGGTTTAGAGCCTCTATAACTAGGCTATCTACATGAGACGTAGACATATAACTGAGCTAAAATCACCCTAAAAACTAGGCTAGTTACGATTGAATTGACAAAATAATATTCTCTCTAAAAATATTTTCAGAGATTGTACACTAAAGTGAATTGGTCTTGTATGGTGGAGACACGAAACGGGGTTTAGAGACTCTATAACTAGGCTATCTACACGAGATGTAGACAAAATTATAGAGCTAAAATCACCCTAAAAACTAGGCTAGTTACGATTGAATTGACAAAATAATATTCTCTCTAAAAATATTTTCAGAGATTGTACACTAAAGTGAATTGGTCTTGTATGGTGGAGACACGAAACGGGGTTTAGAGCCTCTATAACTAGGCTATCTACATGAGACGTAGACATATAACTGAGCTAAAATCACCCTAAAAACTAGGCTAGTTACGATTGAATTGACAAAATAATATTCTCTCTAAAAATATTTTCAGAGATTGTACACTAAAGTGAATTGGTCTTGTATGGTGGAGACACGAAACGGGGTTTAGAGCCTCTATAACTAGGCTATCTACATGAGATGTAGACAAATAATAGAGCTAAAATCACCCTAAAAACTAGGCTAGTTACGATTGAATTGACAAAATAATATTCTCTCTAAAAATATTTTCAGAGATTGTACACTAAAGTGAATTGGTCTTGTATGGTGGAGACACGAAACGGGGTTTAGAGCCTCTATAACTAGGCTATCTACATGAGATGTAGACAAATAATAGAGCTAAAATCACCCTAAAAACTAGGCTAGTTACGATTGAATTGACAAAATAATATTCTCTCTAAAAATATTTTCAGAGATTGTACACTAAAGTGAATTGGTCTTGTATGGTGGAGACACGAAACTGGATTTAGAGCCTCTATAACTAGGCTATCTACATGAGACGTAGACATATAACTGAGCTAAAATCACCCTAAAAACTAGGCTAGTTACGATTGAATTGACAAAATAATATTCTCTCTAAAAATATTTTCAGAGATTGTACACTAAAGTGAATTGGTCTTGTATGGTGGAGACACGAAACTGGATTTAGAGCCTCTATAACTAGGCTATCTACATGAGATGTAGACAAATAATAGAGCTAAAATCACCCTAAAAACTAGGCTAGTTACGATTGAATTGACAAAATAATATTCTCTCTAAAAATATTTTCAGAGATTGTACACTAAAGTGAATTGGTCTTGTATGGTGGAGACACGAAACTGGATTTAGAGCCTCTATAACTAGGCTATCTACATGAGATGTAGACAAATAATAGAGCTAAAATCACCCTAAAAACTAGGCTAGTTACGATTGAATTGACAAAATAATATTCTCTCTAAAAATATTTTCAGAGATTGTACACTAAAGTGAATTGGTCTTGTATGGTGGAGACACGAAACTGGATTTAGAGCCTCTATAACTAGGCTATCTACACGAGATGTAGACATATAACTGAGCTAAAATCACCCTAAAAACTAGGCTAGTTACGATTGAATTGACAAAATAATATTCTCTCTA
Organism: Paralithodes platypus; assembly: GCA_032716605.1. NCBI lineage: Eukaryota > Metazoa > Arthropoda > Malacostraca > Decapoda > Lithodidae > Paralithodes > Paralithodes platypus. The sequence goes on along the minus strand of CM064504.1, from coordinate 22,993,163 downwards.
AAAATATTTTCAGAGATTGTACACTAAAGTGAATTGGTCTTGTATGGTGGAGACACGAAACTGGATTTAGAGCCTCTATAACTAGGCTATCTACACGAGATGTAGACATATAACTGAGCTAAAATCACCCTAAAAACTAGGCTAGTTACGATTGAATTGACAAAATAATATTCTCTCTAAAAATATTTTCAGAGATTGTACACTAAAGTGAATTGGTCTTGTATGGTGGAGACACGAAACTGGATTTAGAGCCTCTATAACTAGGCTATCTACATGAGATGTAGACAAATAATAGAGCTAAAATCACCCTAAAAACTAGGCTAGTTACGATTGAATTGACAAAATAATATTCTCTCTAAAAATATTTTCAGAGATTGTACACTAAAGTGAATTGGTCTTGTATGGTGGAGACACGAAACGGGATTTAGAGCCTCTATAACTAGGCTATCTACATGAGATGTAGACAAATAATAGAGCTAAAATCACCCTAAAAACTAGGCTAGTTACGATTGAATTGACAAAATAATATTCTCTCTAAAAATATTTTCAGAGATTGTACACTAAAGTGAATTGGTCTTGTATGGTGGAGACACGAAACGGGGTTTAGAGCCTCTATAACTAGGCTATCTACATGAGATGTAGACATATAACTGAGCTAAAATCACCCTAAAAACTAGGCTAGTTACGATTGAATTGACAAAATAATATTCTCTCTAAAAATATTTTCAGAGATTGTACACTAAAGTGAATTGGTCTTGTATGGTGGAGACACGAAACGGGGTTTAGAGCCTCTATAACTAGGCTATCTACATGAGATGTAGACAAATAAATGAGCTAAAATCACCCTAAAAACTAGGCTAGTTACGATTGAATTGACAAAATAATATTCTCTCTAAAAATATTTTCAGAGATTGTACACTAAAGTGAATTGGTCTTGTATGGTGGAGACACGAAACGGGGTTTAGAGCCTCTATAACTAGGCTATCTACATGAGATGTAGACAAATAATAGAGCTAAAATCACCCTAAAAACTAGGCTAGTTACGATTGAATTGACAAAATAATATTCTCTCTAAAAATATTTTCAGAGATTGTACACTAAAGTGAATTGGTCTTGTATGGTGGAGACACGAAACTGGATTTAGAGCCTCTATAACTAGGCTATCTACACGAGATGTAGACATATAACTGAGCTAAAATCACCCTAAAAACTAGGCTAGTTACGATTGAATTGACAAAATAATATTCTCTCTAAAAATATTTTCAGAGATTGTACACTAAAGTGAATTGGTCTTGTATGGTGGAGACACGAAACTGGATTTAGAGCCTCTATAACTAGGCTATCTACATGAGATGTAGACAAATAATAGAGCTAAAATCACCCTAAAAACTAGGCTAGTTACGATTGAATTGACAAAATAATATTCTCTCTAAAAATATTTTCAGAGATTGTACACTAAAGTGAATTGGTCTTGTATGGTGGAGACACGAAACTGGATTTAGAGCCTCTATAACTAGGCTATCTACACGAGATGTAGACATATAACTGAGCTAAAATCACCCTAAAAACTAGGCTAGTTACGATTGAATTGACAAAATAATATTCTCTCTAAAAATATTTTCAGAGATTGTACACTAAAGTGAATTGGTCTTGTATGGTGGAGACACGAAACTGGATTTAGAGCCTCTATAACTAGGCTATCTACACGAGATGTAGACATATAACTGAGCTAAAATCACCCTAAAAACTAGGCTAGTTACGATTGAATTGACAAAATAATATTCTCTCTAAAAATATTTTCAGAGATTGTACACTAAAGTGAATTGGTCTTGTATGGTGGAGACACGAAACTGGATTTAGAGCCTCTATAACTAGGCTATCTACATGAGATGTAGACAAATAATAGAGCTAAAATCACCCTAAAAACTAGGCTAGTTACGATTGAATTGACAAAATAATATTCTCTCTAAAAATATTTTCAGAGATTGTACACTAAAGTGAATTGGTCTTGTATGGTGGAGACACGAAACTGGATTTAGAGCCTCTATAACTAGGCTATCTACATGAGATGTAGACAAATAATAGAGCTAAAATCACCCTAAAAACTAGGCTAGTTACGATTGAATTGACAAAATAATATTCTCTCTAAAAATATTTTCAGAGATTGTACACTAAAGTGAATTGGTCTTGTATGGTGGAGACACGAAACGGGGTTTAGAGCCTCTATAACTAGGCTATCTACATGAGACGTAGACATATAACTGAGCTAAAATCACCCTAAAAACTAGGCTAGTTACGATTGAATTGACAAAATAATATTCTCTCTAAAAATATTTTCAGAGATTGTACACTAAAGTGAATTGGTCTTGTATGGTGGAGACACGAAACGGGGTTTAGAGCCTCTATAACTAGGCTATCTACATGAGATGTAGACAAATAATAGAGCTAAAATCACCCTAAAAACTAGGCTAGTTACGATTGAATTGACAAAATAATATTCTCTCTAAAAAATATTTTCAGAGATTGTACACTAAAGTGAATTGGTCTTGTATGGTGGAGACACGAAACAGGATTTAGAGCCTCTATAACTAGGCTATCTACATGAGATGTAGACAAATAATAGAGCTAAAATCACCCTAAAAACTAGGCTAGTTACGATTGAATTGACAAAATAATATTCTCTCTAAAAATATTTTCAGAGATTGTACACTAAAGTGAATTGGTCTTGTATGGTGGAGACACGAAACGGGATTTAGAGCCTCTATAACTAGGCTATCTACACGAGATGTAGACATATAACTGAGCTAAAATCACCCTAAAAACTAGGCTAGTTACGATTGAATTGACAAAATAATATTCTCTCTAAAAATATTTTCAGAGATTGTACACTAAAGTGAATTGGTCTTGTATGGTGGAGACACGAAACTGGATTTAGAGCCTCTATAACTAGGCTATCTACATGAGATGTAGACAAATAATAGAGCTAAAATCACCCTAAAAACTAGGCTAGTTACGATTGAATTGACAAAATAATATTCTCTCTAAAAATATTTTCAGAGATTGTACACTAAAGTGAATTGGTCTTGTATGGTGGAGACACGAAACTGGATTTAGAGCCTCTATAACTAGGCTATCTACATGAGATGTAGACATATAACTGAGCTAAAATCACCCTAAAAACTAGGCTAGTTACGATTGAATTGACAAAATAATATTCTCTCTAAAAATATTTTCAGAGATTGTACACTAAAGTGAATTGGTCTTGTATGGTGGAGACACGAAACTGGATTTAGAGCCTCTATAACTAGGCTATCTACATGAGATGTAGACATATAACTGAGCTAAAATCACCCTAAAAACTAGGCTAGTTACGATTGAATTGACAAAATAATATTCTCTCTAAAAATATTTTCAGAGATTGTACACTAAAGTGAATTGGTCTTGTATGGTGGAGACACGAAACTGGATTTAGAGCCTCTATAACTAGGCTATCTACATGAGATGTAGACAAATAATAGAGCTAAAATCACCCTAAAAACTAGGCTAGTTACGATTGAATTGACAAAATAATATTCTCTCTAAAAATATTTTCAGAGATTGTACACTAAAGTGAATTGGTCTTGTATGGTGGAGACACGAAACGGGGTTTAGAGCCTCTATAACTAGGCTATCTACATGAGATGTAGACATATAACTGAGCTAAAACACCCTAAAAACTAGGCTAGTTACGATTGAATTGACAAAATAATATTCTCTCTAAAAATATTTTCAGAGATTGTACACTAAAGTGAATTGGTCTTGTATGGTGGAGACACGAAACGGGGTTTAGAGCCTCTATAACTAGGCTATCTACATGAGATGTAGACAAATAATAGAGCTAAAATCACCCTAAAAACTAGGCTAGTTACGATTGAATTGACAAAATAATATTCTCTCTAAAAAGTATTTTCAGAGATTGTACACTAAAGTGAATTGGTCTTGTATGGTGGAGACACGAAACTGGATTTAGAGCCTCTATAACTAGGCTATCTACATGAGATGTAGACATATAATAGAGCTAAAATCACCCTAAAAACTAGGCTAGTTACGATTGAATTGACAAAATAATATTCTCTCTAAAAATATTTTCAGAGATTGTACACTAAAGTGAATTGGTCTTGTATGGTGGAGACACGAAACTGGATTTAGAGCCTCTATAACTAGGCTATCTACACGAGATGTAGACATATAACTGAGCTAAAATCACCCTAAAAACTAGGCTAGTTACGATTGAATTGACAAAATAATATTCTCTCTAAAAATATTTTCAGAGATTGTACACTAAAGTGAATTGGTCTTGTATGGTGGAGACACGAAACTGGATTTAGAGCCTCTATAACTAGGCTATCTACACGAGATGTAGACATATAACTGAGCTAAAATCACCCTAAAAACTAGGCTAGTTACGATTGAATTGACAAAATAATATTCTCTCTAAAAATATTTTCAGAGATTGTACACTAAAGTGAATTGGTCTTGTATGGTGGAGACACGAAACTGGATTTAGAGCCTCTATAACTAGGCTATCTACATGAGATGTAGACAAATAATAGAGCTAAAATCACCCTAAAAACTAGGCTAGTTACGATTGAATTGACAAAATAATATTCTCTCTAAAAATATTTTCAGAGATTGTACACTAAAGTGAATTGGTCTTGTATGGTGGAGACACGAAACTGGATTTAGAGCCTCTATAACTAGGCTATCTACATGAGATGTAGACAAATAATAGAGCTAAAATCACCCTAAAAACTAGGCTAGTTACGATTGAATTGACAAAATAATATTCTCTAAAAATATTTTCAGAGATTGTACACTAAAGTGAATTGGTCTTGTATGGTGGAGACACGAAACTGGATTTAGAGCCTCTATAACTAGGCTATCTACACGAGATGTAGACATATAACTGAGCTAAAATCACCCTAAAAACTAGGCTAGTTACGATTGAATTGACAAAATAATATTCTCTCTAAAAATATTTTCAGAGATTGTACACTAAAGTGAATTGGTCTTGTATGGTGGAGACACGAAACTGGATTTAGAGCCTCTATAACTAGGCTATCTACACGAGATGTAGACATATAACTGAGCTAAAATCACCCTAAAAACTAGGCTAGTTACGATTGAATTGACAAAATAATATTCTCTCTAAAAATATTTTCAGAGATTGTACACTAAAGTGAATTGGTCTTGTATGGTGGAGACACGAAACTGGATTTAGAGCCTCTATAACTAGGCTATCTACATGAGATGTAGACAAATAATAGAGCTAAAATCACCCTAAAAACTAGGCTAGTTACGATTGAATTGACAAAATAATATTCTCTCTAAAAATATTTTCAGAGATTGTACACTAAAGTGAATTGGTCTTGTATGGTGGAGACACGAAACTGGATTTAGAGCCTCTATAACTAGGCTATCTACATGAGATGTAGACAAATAATAGAGCTAAAATCACCCTAAAAACTAGGCTAGTTACGATTGAATTGACAAAATAATATTCTCTCTAAAAATATTTTCAGAGATTGTACACTAAAGTGAATTGGTCTTGTATGGTGGAGACACGAAACTGGATTTAGAGCCTCTATAACTAGGCTATCTACATGAGATGTAGACATATAACTGAGCTAAAATCACCCTAAAAACTAGGCTAGTTACGATTGAATTGACAAAATAATATTCTCTCTAAAAATATTTTCAGAGATTGTACACTAAAGTGAATTGGTCTTGTATGGTGGAGACACGAAACTGGATTTAGAGCCTCTATAACTAGGCTATCTACATGAGATGTAGACAAATAATAGAGCTAAAATCACCCTAAAAACTAGGCTAGTTACGATTGAATTGACAAAATAATATTCTCTCTAAAAATATTTTCAGAGATTGTACACTAAAGTGAATTGGTCTTGTATGGTGGAGACACGAAACTGGATTTAGAGCCTCTATAACTAGGCTATCTACACGAGATGTAGACATATAACTGAGCTAAAATCACCCTAAAAACTAGGCTAGTTACGATTGAATTGACAAAATAATATTCTCTCTAAAAATATTTTCAGAGATTGTACACTAAAGTGAATTGGTCTTGTATGGTGGAGACACGAAACGGGATTTAGAGCCTCTATAACTAGGCTATCTACATGAGATGTAGACATATAACTGAGCTAAAATCACCCTAAAAACTAGGCTAGTTACGATTGAATTGACAAAATAATATTCTCTCTAAAAATATTTTCAGAGATTGTACACTAAAGTGAATTGGTCTTGTATGGTGGAGACACGAAACGGGATTTAGAGCCTCTATAACTAGGCTATCTACATGAGATGTAGACAAATAATAGAGCTAAAATCACCCTAAAAACTAGGCTAGTTACGATTGAATTGACAAAATAATATTCTCTCTAAAAATATTTTCAGAGATTGTACACTAAAGTGAATTGGTCTTGTATGGTGGAGACACGAAACTGGATTTAGAGCCTCTATAACTAGGCTATCTACATGAGATGTAGACAAATAATAGAGCTAAAATCACCCTAAAAACTAGGCTAGTTACGATTGAATTGACAAAATAATATTCTCTCTAAAAATATTTTCAGAGATTGTACACTAAAGTGAATTGGTCTTGTATGGTGGAGACACGAAACTGGGTTTAGAGCCTCTATAACTAGGCTATCTACATGAGATGTAGACATATAACTGAGCTAAAATCACCCTAAAAACTAGGCTAGTTACGATTGAATTGACAAAATAATATTCTCTCTAAAAATATTTTCAGAGATTGTACACTAAAGTGAATTGGTCTTGTATGGTGGAGACACGAAACGGGGTTTAGAGCCTCTATAACTAGGCTATCTACATGAGATGTAGACAAATAATAGAGCTAAAATCACCCTAAAAACTAGGCTAGTTACGATTGAATTGACAAAATAATATTCTCTCTAAAAATATTTTCAGAGATTGTACACTAAAGTGAATTGGTCTTGTATGGTGGAGACACGAAACGGGGTTTAGAGCCTCTATAACTAGGCTATCTACATGAGATGTAGACAAATAATAGAGCTAAAATCACCCTAAAAACTAGGCTAGTTACGATTGAATTGACAAAATAATATTCTCTCTAAAAATATTTTCAGAGATTGTACACTAAAGTGAATTGGTCTTGTATGGTGGAGACACGAAACTGGATTTAGAGCCTCTATAACTAGGCTATCTACATGAGATGTAGACATATAACTGAGCTAAAATCACCCTAAAAACTAGGCTAGTTACGATTGAATTGACAAAATAATATTCTCTCTAAAAATATTTTCAGAGATTGTACACTAAAGTGAATTGGTCTTGTATGGTGGAGACACGAAACTGGATTTAGAGCCTCTATAACTAGGCTATCTACATGAGATGTAGACAAATAATAGAGCTAAAATCACCCTAAAAACTAGGCTAGTTACGATTGAATTGACAAAATAATATTCTCTCTAAAAATATTTTCAGAGATTGTACACTAAAGTGAATTGGTCTTGTATGGTGGAGACACGAAACTGGATTTAGAGCCTCTATAACTAGGCTATCTACATGAGATGTAGACATATAACTGAGCTAAAATCACCCTAAAAACTAGGCTAGTTACGATTGAATTGACAAAATAATATTCTCTCTAAAAATATTTTCAGAGATTGTACACTAAAGTGAATTGGTCTTGTATGGTGGAGACACGAAACTGGATTTAGAGCCTCTATAACTAGGCTATCTACATGAGATGTAGACATATAACTGAGCTAAAATCACCCTAAAAACTAGGCTAGTTACGATTGAATTGACAAAATAATATTCTCTCTAAAAATATTTTCAGAGATTGTACACTAAAGTGAATTGGTCTTGTATGGTGGAGACACGAAACTGGATTTAGAGCCTCTATAACTAGGCTATCTACATGAGATGTAGACAAATAATAGAGCTAAAATCACCCTAAAAACTAGGCTAGTTACGATTGAATTGACAAAATAATATTCTCTCTAAAAATATTTTCAGAGATTGTACACTAAAGTGAATTGGTCTTGTATGGTGGAGACACGAAACTGGATTTAGAGCCTCTATAACTAGGCTATCTACATGAGATGTAGACAAATAATAGAGCTAAAATCACCCTAAAAACTAGGCTAGTTACGATTGAATTGACAAAATAATATTCTCTCTAAAAATATTTTCAGAGATTGTACACTAAAGTGAATTGGTCTTGTATGGTGGAGACACGAAACGGGGTTTAGAGCCTCTATAACTAGGCTATCTACATGAGATGTAGACATATAACTGAGCTAAAATCACCCTAAAAACTAGGCTAGTTACGATTGAATTGACAAAATAATATTCTCTCTAAAAATATTTTCAGAGATTGTACACTAAAGTGAATTGGTCTTGTATGGTGGAGACACGAAACTGGATTTAGAGCCTCTATAACTAGGCTATCTACATGAGATGTAGACAAATAATAGAGCTAAAATCACCCTAAAAACTAGGCTAGTTACGATTGAATTGACAAAATAATATTCTCTCTAAAAATATTTTCAGAGATTGTACACTAAAGTGAATTGGTCTTGTATGGTGGAGACACGAAACTGGATTTAGAGCCTCTATAACTAGGCTATCTACATGAGATGTAGACAAATAATAGAGCTAAAATCACCCTAAAAACTAGGCTAGTTACGATTGAATTGACAAAATAATATTCTCTCTAAAAATATTTTCAGAGATTGTACACTAAAGTGAATTGGTCTTGTATGGTGGAGACACGAAACTGGATTTAGAGCCTCTATAACTAGGCTATCTACATGAGATGTAGACATATAACTGAGCTAAAATCACCCTAAAAACTAGGCTAGTTACGATTGAATTGACAAAATAATATTCTCTCTAAAAATATTTTCAGAGATTGTACACTAAAGTGAATTGGTCTTGTATGGTGGAGACACGAAACTGGATTTAGAGCCTCTATAACTAGGCTATCTACATGAGATGTAGACAAATAATAGAGCTAAAATCACCCTAAAAACTAGGCTAGTTACGATTGAATTGACAAAATAATATTCTCTCTAAAAATATTTTCAGAGATTGTACACTAAAGTGAATTGGTCTTGTATGGTGGAGACACGAAACTGGATTTAGAGCCTCTATAACTAGGCTATCTACATGAGATGTAGACATATAACTGAGCTAAAATCACCCTAAAAACTAGGCTAGTTACGATTGAATTGACAAAATAATATTCTCTCTAAAAATATTTTCAGAGATTGTACACTAAAGTGAATTGGTCTTGTATGGTGGAGACACGAAACTGGATTTAGAGCCTCTATAACTAGGCTATCTACATGAGATGTAGACATATAACTGAGCTAAAATCACCCTAAAAACTAGGCTAGTTACGATTGAATTGACAAAATAATATTCTCTCTAAAAATATTTTCAGAGATTGTACACTAAAGTGAATTGGTCTTGTATGGTGGAGACACGAAACTGGATTTAGAGCCTCTATAACTAGGCTATCTACATGATGTAGACAAATAATAGAGCTAAAATCACCCTAAAAACTAGGCTAGTTACGATTGAATTGACAAAATAATATTCTCTCTAAAAATATTTTCAGAGATTGTACACTAAAGTGAATTGGTCTTGTATGGTGGAGACACGAAACGGGGTTTAGAGCCTCTATAACTAGGCTATCTACATGAGATGTAGACAAATAATAGAGCTAAAATCACCCTAAAAACTAGGCTAGTTACGATTGAATTGACAAAATAATATTCTCTCTAAAAATATTTTCAGAGATTGTACACTAAAGTGAATTGGTCTTGTATGGTGGAGACACGAAACGGGGTTTAGAGCCTCTATAACTAGGCTATCTACATGAGATGTAGACAAATAATAGAGCTAAAATCACCCTAAAAACTAGGCTAGTTACGATTGAATTGACAAAATAATATTCTCTCTAAAAATATTTTCAGAGATTGTACACTAAAGTGAATTGGTCTTGTATGGTGGAGACACGAAACTGGATTTAGAGCCTCTATAACTAGGCTATCTACATGAGATGTAGACATATAACTGAGCTAAAATCACCCTAAAAACTAGGCTAGTTACGATTGAATTGACAAAATAATATTCTCTCTAAAAATATTTTCAGAGATTGTACACTAAAGTGAATTGGTCTTGTATGGTGGAGACACGAAACTGGATTTAGAGCCTCTATAACTAGGCTATCTACATGAGATGTAGACATATAACTGAGCTAAAATCACCCTAAAAACTAGGCTAGTTACGATTGAATTGACAAAATAATATTCTCTCTAAAAATATTTTCAGAGATTGTACACTAAAGTGAATTGGTCTTGTATGGTGGAGACACGAAACTGGATTTAGAGCCTCTATAACTAGGCTATCTACATGAGATGTAGACAAATAATAGAGCTAAAATCACCCTAAAAACTAGGCTAGTTACGATTGAATTGACAAAATAATATTCTCTCTAAAAATATTTTCAGAGATTGTACACTAAAGTGAATTGGTCTTGTATGGTGGAGACACGAAACTGGATTTAGAGCCTCTATAACTAGGCTATCTACATGAGATGTAGACAAATAATAGAGCTAAAATCACCCTAAAAACTAGGCTAGTTACGATTGAATTGACAAAATAATATTCTCTCTAAAAATATTTTCAGAGATTGTACACTAAAGTGAATTGGTCTTGTATGGTGGAGACACGAAACGGGGTTTAGAGCCTCTATAACTAGGCTATCTACATGAGATGTAGACATATAACTGAGCTAAAATCACCCTAAAAACTAGGCTAGTTACGATTGAATTGACAAAATAATATTCTCTCTAAAAATATTTTCAGAGATTGTACACTAAAGTGAATTGGTCTTGTATGGTGGAGACACGAAACGGGGTTTAGAGCCTCTATAACTAGGCTATCTACATGAGATGTAGACAAATAATAGAGCTAAAATCACCCTAAAAACTAGGCTAGTTACGATTGAATTGACAAAATAATATTCTCTCTAAAAATATTTTCAGAGATTGTACACTAAAGTGAATTGGTCTTGTATGGTGGAGACACGAAACGGGGTTTAGAGCCTCTATAACTAGGCTATCTACATGAGATGTAGACAAATAATAGAGCTAAAATCACCCTAAAAACTAGGCTAGTTACGATTGAATTGACAAAATAATATTCTCTCTAAAAATATTTTCAGAGATTGTACACTAAAGTGAATTGGTCTTGTATGGTGGAGACACGAAACTGGATTTAGAGCCTCTATAACTAGGCTATCTACATGAGATGTAGACATATAACTGAGCTAAAATCACCCTAAAAACTAGGCTAGTTACGATTGAATTGACAAAAATATTCTCTCTAAAAATATTTTCAGAGATTGTACACTAAAGTGAATTGGTCTTGTATGGTGGAGACACGAAACTGGATTTAGAGCCTCTATAACTAGGCTATCTACATGAGATGTAGACAAATAATAGAGCTAAAATCACCCTAAAAACTAGGCTAGTTACGATTGAATTGACAAAATAATATTCTCTCTAAAAATATTTTCAGAGATTGTACACTAAAGTGAATTGGTCTTGTATGGTGGAGACACGAAACTGGATTTAGAGCCTCTATAACTAGGCTATCTACATGAGATGTAGACAAATAACTGAGCTAAAATCACCCTAAAAACTAGGTTAGTTACGATTGAATTGACAAAATAATTTCTCTCTAAAAATATTTTCAGAGATTGTACACTAAAGTGAATTGGTCTTGTATGGTGGAGACACGAAACTGGATTTAGAGCCTCTATAACTAGGCTATCTACATGAGATGTAGACATATAACTGAGCTAAAATCACCCTAAAAACTAGGCTAGTTACGATTGAATTGACAAAATAATATTCTCTCTAAAAATATTTTCAGAGATTGTACACTAAAGTGAATTGGTCTTGTATGGTGGAGACACGAAACTGGATTTAGAGCCTCTATAACTAGGCTATCTACATGAGATGTAGACAAATAATAGAGCTAAAATCACCCTAAAAACTAGGCTAGTTACGATTGAATTGACAAAATAATATTCTCTCTAAAAATATTTTCAGAGATTGTACACTAAAGTGAATTGGTCTTGTATGGTGGAGACACGAAACGGGGTTTAGAGCCTCTATAACTAGGCTATCTACATGAGATGTAGACAAATAACTGAGCTAAAATCACCCTAAAAACTAGGCTAGTTACGATTGAATTGACAAAATAATATTCTCTCTAAAAATATTTTCAGAGATTGTACACTAAAGTGAATTGGTCTTGTATGGTGGAGACACGAAACGGGGTTTAGAGCCTCTATAACTAGGCTATCTACATGAGATGTAGACAAATAATAGAGCTAAAATCACCCTAAAAACTAGGCTAGTTACGATTGAATTGACAAAATAATATTCTCTCTAAAAATATTTTCAGAGATTGTACACTAAAGTGAATTGGTCTTGTATGGTGGAGACACGAAACGGGTTTAGAGCCTCTATAACTAGGCTATCTACATGAGATGTAGACAAATAATAGAGCTAAAATCACCCTAAAAACTAGGCTAGTTACGATTGAATTGACAAAATAATATTCTCTCTAAAAATATTTTCAGAGATTGTACACTAAAGTGAATTGGTCTTGTATGGTGGAGACACGAAACTGGATTTAGAGCCTCTATAACTAGGCTATCTACACGAGATGTAGACATATAACTGAGCTAAAATCACCCTAAAAACTAGGCTAGTTACGATTGAATTGACAAAATAATATTCTCTCTAAAAATATTTTCAGAGATTGTACACTAAAGTGAATTGGTCTTGTATGGTGGAGACACGAAACTGGATTTAGAGCCTCTATAACTAGGCTATCTACATGAGATGTAGACAAATAATAGAGCTAAAATCACCCTAAAAACTAGGCTAGTTACGATTGAATTGACAAAATAATATTCTCTCTAAAAATATTTTCAGAGATTGTACACTAAAGTGAATTGGTCTTGTATGGTGGAGACACGAAACTGGATTTAGAGCCTCTATAACTAGGCTATCTACATGAGATGTAGACATATAACTGAGCTAAAATCACCCTAAAAACTAGGCTAGTTACGATTGAATTGACAAAATAATATTCTCTCTAAAAATATTTTCAGAGATTGTACACTAAAGTGAATTGGTCTTGTATGGTGGAGACACGAAACTGGATTTAGAGCCTCTATAACTAGGCTATCTACATGAGATGTAGACATATAACTGAGCTAAAATCACCCTAAAAACTAGGCTAGTTACGATTGAATTGACAAAATAATATTCTCTCTAAAAATATTTTCAGAGATTGTACACTAAAGTGAATTGGTCTTGTATGGTGGAGACACGAAACTGGATTTAGAGCCTCTATAACTAGGCTATCTACATGAGATGTAGACAAATAATAGAGCTAAAATCACCCTAAAAACTAGGCTAGTTACGATTGAATTGACAAAATAATATTCTCTCTAAAAATATTTTCAGAGATTGTACACTAAAGTGAATTGGTCTTGTATGGTGGAGACACGAAACTGGGTTTAGAGCCTCTATAACTAGGCTATCTACATGAGATGTAGACATATAACTGAGCTAAAATCACCCTAAAAACTAGGCTAGTTACGATTGAATTGACAAAATAATATTCTCTCTAAAAATATTTTCAGAGATTGTACACTAAAGTGAATTGGTCTTGTATGGTGGAGACACGAAACTGGATTTAGAGCCTCTATAACTAGGCTATCTACATGAGATGTAGACAATAATAGAGCTAAAATCACCCTAAAAACTAGGCTAGTTACGATTGAATTGACAAAATAATATTCTCTCTAAAAATATTTTCAGAGATTGTACACTAAAGTGAATTGGTCTTGTATGGTGGAGACACGAAACTGGATTTAGAGCCTCTATAACTAGGCTATCTACATGAGATGTAGACAAATAATAGAGCTAAAATCACCCTAAAAACTAGGCTAGTTACGATTGAATTGACAAAATAATATTCTCTCTAAAAATATTTTCAGAGATTGTACACTAAAGTGAATTGGTCTTGTATGGTGGAGACACGAAACTGGATTTAGAGCCTCTATAACTAGGCTATCTACATGAGATGTAGACATATAACTGAGCTAAAATCACCCTAAAAACTAGGCTAGTTACGATTGAATTGACAAAATAATATTCTCTCTAAAAATATTTTCAGAGATTGTACACTAAAGTGAATTGGTCTTGTATGGTGGAGACACGAAACTGGATTTAGAGCCTCTATAACTAGGCTATCTACATGAGATGTAGACAAATAATAGAGCTAAAATCACCCTAAAAACTAGGCTAGTTACGATTGAATTGACAAAATAATATTCTCTCTAAAAATATTTTCAGAGATTGTACACTAAAGTGAATTGGTCTTGTATGGTGGAGACACGAAACGGGATTTAGAGCCTCTATAACTAGGCTATCTACATGAGATGTAGACAAATAACTGAGCTAAAATCACCCTAAAAACTAGGCTAGTTACGATTGAATTGACAAAATAATATTCTCTCTAAAAATATTTTCAGAGATTGTACACTAAAGTGAATTGGTCTTGTATGGTGGAGACACGAAACTGGATTTAGAGCCTCTATAACTAGGCTATCTACATGAGATGTAGACATATAACTGAGCTAAAATCACCCTAAAAACTAGGCTAGTTACGATTGAATTGACAAAATAATATTCTCTCTAAAAATATTTTCAGAGATTGTACACTAAAGTGAATTGGTCTTGTATGGTGGAGACACGAAACTGGATTTAGAGCCTCTATAACTAGGCTATCTACATGAGATGTAGACAAATAATAGAGCTAAAATCACCCTAAAAACTAGGCTAGTTACGATTGAATTGACAAAATAATATTCTCTCTAAAAATATTTTCAGAGATTGTACACTAAAGTGAATTGGTCTTGTATGGTGGAGACACGAAACTGGATTTAGAGCCTCTATAACTAGGCTATCTACATGAGATGTAGACAAATAATAGAGCTAAAATCACCCTAAAAACTAGGCTAGTTACGATTGAATTGACAAAATAATATTCTCTCTAAAAATATTTTCAGAGATTGTACACTAAAGTGAATTGGTCTTGTATGGTGGAGACACGAAACGGGGTTTAGAGCCTCTATAACTAGGCTATCTACATGAGATGTAGACATATAACTGAGCTAAAATCACCCTAAAAACTAGGCTAGTTACGATTGAATTGACAAAATAATATTCTCTCTAAAAATATTTTCAGAGATTGTACACTAAAGTGAATTGGTCTTGTATGGTGGAGACACGAAACTGGGTTTAGAGCCTCTATAACTAGGCTATCTACATGAGATGTAGACAATAATAGAGCTAAAATCACCCTAAAAACTAGGCTAGTTACGATTGAATTGACAAAATAATATTCTCTCTAAAAATATTTTCAGAGATTGTACACTAAAGTGAATTGGTCTTGTATGGTGGAGACACGAAACTGGGGTTAGAGCCTCTATAACTAGGCTATCTACATGAGATGTAGACAAATAATAGAGCTAAAATCACCCTAAAAACTAGGCTAGTTACGATTGAATTGACAAAATAATATTCTCTCTAAAAATATTTTCAGAGATTGTACACTAAAGTGAATTGGTCTTGTATGGTGGAGACACGAAACTGGATTTAGAGCCTCTATAACTAGGCTATCTACATGAGATGTAGACATATAACTGAGCTAAAATCACCCTAAAAACTAGGCTAGTTACGATTGAATTGACAAAATAATATTCTCTCTAAAAATATTTTCAGAGATTGTACACTAAAGTGAATTGGTCTTGTATGGTGGAGACACGAAACTGGATTTAGAGCCTCTATAACTAGGCTATCTACATGAGATGTAGACAAATAATAGAGCTAAAATCACCCTAAAAACTAGGCTAGTTACGATTGAATTGACAAAATAATATTCTCTCTAAAAATATTTTCAGAGATTGTACACTAAAGTGAATTGGTCTTGTATGGTGGAGACACGAAACTGGATTTAGAGCCTCTATAACTAGGCTATCTACATGAGATGTAGACATATAACTGAGCTAAAATCACCCTAAAAACTAGGCTAGTTACGATTGAATTGACAAAATAATATTCTCTCTAAAAATATTTTCAGAGATTGTACACTAAAGTGAATTGGTCTTGTATGGTGGAGACACGAAACTGGATTTAGAGCCTCTATAACTAGGCTATCTACATGAGATGTAGACATATAACTGAGCTAAAATCACCCTAAAAACTAGGCTAGTTACGATTGAATTGACAAAATAATATTCTCTCTAAAAATATTTTCAGAGATTGTACACTAAAGTGAATTGGTCTTGTATGGTGGAGACACGAAACTGGATTTAGAGCCTCTATAACTAGGCTATCTACATGAGATGTAGACAAATAATAGAGCTAAAATCACCCTAAAAACTAGGCTAGTTACGATTGAATTGACAAAATAATATTCTCTCTAAAAATATTTTCAGAGATTGTACACTAAAGTGAATTGGTCTTGTATGGTGGAGACACGAAACTGGATTTAGAGCCTCTATAACTAGGCTATCTACATGAGATGTAGACATATAACTGAGCTAAAATCACCCTAAAAACTAGGCTAGTTACGATTGAATTGACAAAATAATATTCTCTCTAAAAATATTTTCAGAGATTGTACACTAAAGTGAATTGGTCTTGTATGGTGGAGACACGAAACTGGATTTAGAGCCTCTATAACTAGGCTATCTACATGAGATGTAGACATATAACTGAGCTAAAATCACCCTAAAAACTAGGCTAGTTACGATTGAATTGACAAAATAATATTCTCTCTAAAAATATTTTCAGAGATTGTACACTAAAGTGAATTGGTCTTGTATGGTGGAGACACGAAACTGGATTTAGAGCCTCTATAACTAGGCTATCTACATGAAACGTAGACAAATAATAGAGCTAAAATCACCCTAAAAACTAGGCTAGTTACGATTGAATTGACAAAATAATATTCTCTCTAAAAATATTTTCAGAGATTGTACACTAAAGTGAATTGGTCTTGTATGGTGGAGACACGAAACGGGTTTAGAGCCTCTATAACTAGGCTATCTACATGAGATGTAGACATATAACTGAGCTAAAATCACCCTAAAAACTAGGCTAGTTACGATTGAATTGACAAAATAATATTCTCTCTAAAAATATTTTCAGAGATTGTACACTAAAGTGAATTGGTCTTGTATGGTGGAGACACGAAACGGGGTTTAGAGCCTCTATAACTAGGCTATCTACATGAGATGTAGACAAATAATAGAGCTAAAATCACCCTAAAAACTAGGCTAGTTACGATTGAATTGACAAAATAATATTCTCTCTAAAAATATTTTCAGAGATTGTACACTAAAGTGAATTGGTCTTGTATGGTGGAGACACGAAACTGGATTTAGAGCCTCTATAACTAGGCTATCTACATGAGATGTAGACATATAACTGAGCTAAAATCACCCTAAAAACTAGGCTAGTTACGATTGAATTGACAAAATAATATTCTCTAAAAATATTTTCAGAGATTGTACACTAAAGTGAATTGGTCTTGTATGGTGGAGACACGAAACTGGATTTAGAGCCTCTATAACTAGGCTATCTACATGAGATGTAGACATATAACTGAGCTAAAATCACCCTAAAAACTAGGCTAGTTACGATTGAATTGACAAAATAATATTCTCTCTAAAAATATTTTCAGAGATTGTACACTAAAGTGAATTGGTCTTGTATGGTGGAGACACGAAACTGGATTTAGAGCCTCTATAACTAGGCTATCTACATGAGATGTAGACAAATAATAGAGCTAAAATCACCCTAAAAACTAGGCTAGTTACGATTGAATTGACAAAATAATATTCTCTCTAAAAATATTTTCAGAGATTGTACACTAAAGTGAATTGGTCTTGTATGGTGGAGACACGAAACTGGATTTAGAGCCTCTATAACTAGGCTATCTACATGATGTAGACAAATAATAGAGCTAAAATCACCCTAAAAACTAGGCTAGTTACGATTGAATTGACAAAATAATATTCTCTCTAAAAATATTTTCAGAGATTGTACACTAAAGTGAATTGGTCTTGTATGGTGGAGACACGAAACTGGATTTAGAGCCTCTATAACTAGGCTATCTACATGAGATGTAGACATATAACTGAGCTAAAATCACCCTAAAAACTAGGCTAGTTACGATTGAATTGACAAAATAATATTCTCTCTAAAAATATTTTCAGAGATTGTACACTAAAGTGAATTGGTCTTGTATGGTGGAGACACGAAACTGGATTTAGAGCCTCTATAACTAGGCTATCTACATGAGATGTAGACAAATAATAGAGCTAAAATCACCCTAAAAACTAGGCTAGTTACGATTGAATTGACAAAATAATATTCTCTCTAAAAATATTTTCAGAGATTGTACACTAAAGTGAATTGGTCTTGTATGGTGGAGACACGAAACTGGATTTAGAGCCTCTATAACTAGGCTATCTACATGAGATGTAGACAAATAATAGAGCTAAAATCACCCTAAAAACTAGGCTAGTTACGATTGAATTGACAAAATAATATTCTCTCTAAAAATATTTTCAGAGATTGTACACTAAAGTGAATTGGTCTTGTATGGTGGAGACACGAAACTGGATTTAGAGCCTCTATAACTAGGCTATCTACATGAGATGTAGACAAATAACTGAGCTAAAATCACCCTAAAAACTAGGCTAGTTACGATTGAATTGACAAAATAATATTCTCTCTAAAAATATTTTCAGAGATTGTACACTAAAGTGAATTGGTCTTGTATGGTGGAGACACGAAACTGGATTTAGAGCCTCTATAACTAGGCTATCTACATGAGATGTAGACAAATAATAGAGCTAAAATCACCCTAAAAACTAGGCTAGTTACGATTGAATTGACAAAATAATATTCTCTAAAAATATTTTCAGAGATTGTACACTAAAGTGAATTGGTCTTGTATGGTGGAGACACGAAACTGGATTTAGAGCCTCTATAACTAGGCTATCTACATGAGATGTAGACAAATAATAGAGCTAAAATCACCCTAAAAACTAGGCTAGTTACGATTGAATTGACAAAATAATATTCTCTCTAAAAATATTTTCAGAGATTGTACACTAAAGTGAATTGGTCTTGTATGGTGGAGACACGAAACTGGATTTAGAGCCTCTATAACTAGGCTATCTACATGAGATGTAGACATATAACTGAGCTAAAATCACCCTAAAAACTAGGCTAGTTACGATTGAATTGACAAAATAATATTCTCTCTAAAAATATTTTCAGAGATTGTACACTAAAGTGAATTGGTCTTGTATGGTGGAGACACGAAACTGGATTTAGAGCCTCTATAACTAGGCTATCTACATGAGATGTAGACAAATAATAGAGCTAAAATCACCCTAAAAACTAGGCTAGTTACGATTGAATTGACAAAATAATATTCTCTCTAAAAATATTTTCAGAGATTGTACACTAAAGTGAATTGGTCTTGTATGGTGGAGACACGAAACGGGGTTTAGAGCCTCTATAACTAGGCTATCTACATGAGATGTAGACATATAACTGAGCTAAAATCACCCTAAAAACTAGGCTAGTTACGATTGAATTGACAAAATAATATTCTCTCTAAAAATATTTTCAGAGATTGTACACTAAAGTGAATTGGTCTTGTATGGTGGAGACACGAAACGGGGTTTAGAGCCTCTATAACTAGGCTATCTACATGAGATGTAGACAAATAATAGAGCTAAAATCACCCTAAAAACTAGGCTAGTTACGATTGAATTGACAAAATAATATTCTCTCTAAAAATATTTTCAGAGATTGTACACTAAAGTGAATTGGTCTTGTATGGTGGAGACACGAAACTGGATTTAGAGCCTCTATAACTAGGCTATCTACATGAGATGTAGACAAATAATGAGCTAAAATCACCCTAAAAACTAGGCTAGTTACGATTGAATTGACAAAATAATATTCTCTCTAAAAATATTTTCAGAGATTGTACACTAAAGTGAATTGGTCTTGTATGGTGGAGACACGAAACTGGATTTAGAGCCTCTATAACTAGGCTATCTACATGAGATGTAGACATATAACTGAGCTAAAATCACCCTAAAAACTAGGCTAGTTACGATTGAATTGACAAAATAATATTCTCTCTAAAAATATTTTCAGAGATTGTACACTAAAGTGAATTGGTCTTGTATGGTGGAGACACGAAACTGGATTTAGAGCCTCTATAACTAGGCTATCTACATGAGATGTAGACAAATAATAGAGCTAAAATCACCCTAAAAACTAGGCTAGTTACGATTGAATTGACAAAATAATATTCTCTCTAAAAATATTTTCAGAGATTGTACACTAAAGTGAATTGGTCTTGTATGGTGGAGACACGAAACGGGATTTAGAGCCTCTATAACTAGGCTATCTACATGAGATGTAGACATATAACTGAGCTAAAATCACCCTAAAAACTAGGCTAGTTACGATTGAATTGACAAAATAATATTCTCTCTAAAAATATTTTCAGAGATTGTACACTAAAGTGAATTGGTCTTGTATGGTGGAGACACGAAACTGGATTTAGAGCCTCTATAACTAGGCTATCTACATGAGATGTAGACATATAACTGAGCTAAAATCACCCTAAAAACTAGGCTAGTTACGATTGAATTGACAAAATAATATTCTCTCTAAAAATATTTTCAGAGATTGTACACTAAAGTGAATTGGTCTTGTATGGTGGAGACACGAAACTGGATTTAGAGCCTCTATAACTAGGCTATCTACATGAGATGTAGACAAATAATAGAGCTAAAATCACCCTAAAAACTAGGCTAGTTACGATTGAATTGACAAAATAATATTCTCTCTAAAAATATTTTCAGAGATTGTACACTAAAGTGAATTGGTCTTGTATGGTGGAGACACGAAACTGGATTTAGAGCCTCTATAACTAGGCTATCTACATGAGATGTAGACATATAACTGAGCTAAAATCACCCTAAAAACTAGGCTAGTTACGATTGAATTGACAAAATAATATTCTCTCTAAAAATATTTTCAGAGATTGTACACTAAAGTGAATTGGTCTTGTATGGTGGAGACACGAAACGGGGTTTAGAGCCTCTATAACTAGGCTATCTACATGAGATGTAGACAAATAATAGAGCTAAAATCACCCTAAAAACTAGGCTAGTTACGATTGAATTGACAAAATAATATTCTCTCTAAAAATATTTTCAGAGATTGTACACTAAAGTGAATTGGTCTTGTATGGTGGAGACACGAAACTGGATTTAGAGCCTCTATAACTAGGCTATCTACATGAGATGTAGACAAATAATAGAGCTAAAATCACCCTAAAAACTAGGCTAGTTACGATTGAATTGACAAAATAATATTCTCTCTAAAAATATTTTCAGAGATTGTACACTAAAGTGAATTGGTCTTGTATGGTGGAGACACGAAACTGGATTTAGAGCCTCTATAACTAGGCTATCTACATGAGATGTAGACATATAACTGAGCTAAAATCACCCTAAAAACTAGGCTAGTTACGATTGAATTGACAAAATAATATTCTCTCTAAAAATATTTTCAGAGATTGTACACTAAAGTGAATTGGTCTTGTATGGTGGAGACACGAAACTGGATTTAGAGCCTCTATAACTAGGCTATCTACATGAGATGTAGACAAATAACTGAGCTAAAATCACCCTAAAAACTAGGCTAGTTACGATTGAATTGACAAAATAATATTCTCTCTAAAAATATTTTCAGAGATTGTACACTAAAGTGAATTGGTCTTGTATGGTGGAGACACGAAACTGGATTTAGAGCCTCTATAACTAGGCTATCTACATGAGATGTAGACATATAACTGAGCTAAAATCACCCTAAAAACTAGGCTAGTTACGATTGAATTGACAAAATAATATTCTCTCTAAAAATATTTTCAGAGATTGTACACTAAAGTGAATTGGTCTTGTATGGTGGAGACACGAAACTGGATTTAGAGCCTCTATAACTAGGCTATCTACATGAGATGTAGACAAATAACTGAGCTAAAATCACCCTAAAAACTAGGCTAGTTACGATTGAATTGACAAAATAATATTCTCTCTAAAAATATTTTCAGAGATTGTACACTAAAGTGAATTGGTCTTGTATGGTGGAGACACGAAACTGGATTTAGAGCCTCTATAACTAGGCTATCTACATGAGATGTAGACAAATAATAGAGCTAAAATCACCCTAAAAACTAGGCTAGTTACGATTGAATTGACAAAATAATATTCTCTCTAAAAATATTTTCAGAGATTGTACACTAAAGTGAATTGGTCTTGTATGGTGGAGACACGAAACTGGATTTAGAGCCTCTATAACTAGGCTATCTACATGAGATGTAGACAAATAATAGAGCTAAAATCACCCTAAAAACTAGGCTAGTTACGATTGAATTGACAAAATAATATTCTCTCTAAAAATATTTTCAGAGATTGTACACTAAAGTGAATTGGTCTTGTATGGTGGAGACACGAAACTGGGTTTAGAGCCTCTATAACTAGGCTATCTACATGACGTAGACAAATAACTGAGCTAAAATCACCCTAAAAACTAGGCTAGTTACGATTGAATTGACAAAATAATATTCTCTCTAAAAATATTTTCAGAGATTGTACACTAAAGTGAATTGGTCTTGTATGGTGGAGACACGAAACTGGATTTAGAGCCTCTATAACTAGGCTATCTACATGAGATGTAGACAAATAATAGAGCTAAAATCACCCTAAAAACTAGGCTAGTTACGATTGAATTGACAAAATAATATTCTCTCTAAAAATATTTTCAGAGATTGTACACTAAAGTGAATTGGTCTTGTATGGTGGAGACACGAAACTGGATTTAGAGCCTCTATAACTAGGCTATCTACATGAGATGTAGACAAATAATAGAGCTAAAATCACCCTAAAAACTAGGCTAGTTACGATTGAATTGACAAAATAATATTCTCTCTAAAAATATTTTCAGAGATTGTACACTAAAGTGAATTGGTCTTGTATGGTGGAGACACGAAACTGGATTTAGAGCCTCTATAACTAGGCTATCTACATGAGATGTAGACATATAACTGAGCTAAAATCACCCTAAAAACTAGGCTAGTTACGATTGAATTGACAAAATAATATTCTCTCTAAAAATATTTTCAGAGATTGTACACTAAAGTGAATTGGTCTTGTATGGTGGAGACACGAAACTGGATTTAGAGCCTCTATAACTAGGCTATCTACATGAGATGTAGACAAATAATAGAGCTAAAATCACCCTAAAAACTAGGCTAGTTACGATTGAATTGACAAAATAATATTCTCTCTAAAAATATTTTCAGAGATTGTACACTAAAGTGAATTGGTCTTGTATGGTGGAGACACGAAACTGGATTTAGAGCCTCTATAACTAGGCTATCTACATGAGATGTAGACATATAACTGAGCTAAAATCACCCTAAAAACTAGGCTAGTTACGATTGAATTGACAAAATAATATTCTCTCTAAAAATATTTTCAGAGATTGTACACTAAAGTGAATTGGTCTTGTATGGTGGAGACACGAAACTGGATTTAGAGCCTCTATAACTAGGCTATCTACATGAGATGTAGACATATAACTGAGCTAAAATCACCCTAAAAACTAGGCTAGTTACGATTGAATTGACAAAATAATATTCTCTCTAAAAATATTTTCAGAGATTGTACACTAAAGTGAATTGGTCTTGTATGGTGGAGACACGAAACTGGATTTAGAGCCTCTATAACTAGGCTATCTACATGAGATGTAGACAAATAACTGAGCTAAAATCACCCTAAAAACTAGGCTAGTTACGATTGAATTGACAAAATAATATTCTCTCTAAAAATATTTTCAGAGATTGTACACTAAAGTGAATTGGTCTTGTATGGTGGAGACACGAAACTGGATTTAGAGCCTCTATAACTAGGCTATCTACATGAGATGTAGACAAATAATAGAGCTAAAATCACCCTAAAAACTAGGCTAGTTACGATTGAATTGACAAAATAATATTCTCTCTAAAAATATTTTCAGAGATTGTACACTAAAGTGAATTGGTCTTGTATGGTGGAGACACGAAACTGGATTTAGAGCCTCTATAACTAGGCTATCTACATGAGATGTAGACAAATAACTGAGCTAAAATCACCCTAAAAACTAGGCTAGTTACGATTGAATTGACAAAATAATATTCTCTCTAAAAATATTTTCAGAGATTGTACACTAAAGTGAATTGGTCTTGTATGGTGGAGACACGAAACTGGATTTAGAGCCTCTATAACTAGGCTATCTACATGAGATGTAGACAAATAATAGAGCTAAAATCACCCTAAAAACTAGGCTAGTTACGATTGAATTGACAAAATAATATTCTCTCTAAAAATATTTTCAGAGATTGTACACTAAAGTGAATTGGTCTTGTATGGTGGAGACACGAAACGGGATTTAGAGCCTCTATAACTAGGCTATCTACATGAGATGTAGACAAATAACTGAGCTAAAATCACCCTAAAAACTAGGCTAGTTACGATTGAATTGACAAAATAATATTCTCTCTAAAAATATTTTCAGAGATTGTACACTAAAGTGAATTGGTCTTGTATGGTGGAGACACGAAACTGGATTTAGAGCCTCTATAACTAGGCTATCTACATGAGATGTAGACATATAACTGAGCTAAAATCACCCTAAAAACTAGGCTAGTTACGATTGAATTGACAAAATAATATTCTCTCTAAAAATATTTTCAGAGATTGTACACTAAAGTGAATTGGTCTTGTATGGTGGAGACACGAAACTGGATTTAGAGCCTCTATAACTAGGCTATCTACATGAGATGTAGACAAATAATAGAGCTAAAATCACCCTAAAAACTAGGCTAGTTACGATTGAATTGACAAAATAATATTCTCTCTAAAAATATTTTCAGAGATTGTACACTAAAGTGAATTGGTCTTGTATGGTGGAGACACGAAACGGATTTAGAGCCTCTATAACTAGGCTATCTACATGAGATGTAGACATATAACTGAGCTAAAATCACCCTAAAAACTAGGCTAGTTACGATTGAATTGACAAAATAATATTCTCTCTAAAAATATTTTCAGAGATTGTACACTAAAGTGAATTGGTCTTGTATGGTGGAGACACGAAACTGGATTTAGAGCCTCTATAACTAGGCTATCTACATGAGATGTAGACAAATAACTGAGCTAAAATCACCCTAAAAACTAGGCTAGTTACGATTGAATTGACAAAATAATATTCTCTCTAAAAATATTTTCAGAGATTGTACACTAAAGTGAATTGGTCTTGTATGGTGGAGACACGAAACTGGATTTAGAGCCTCTATAACTAGGCTATCTACATGAGATGTAGACAAATAACTGAGCTAAAATCACCCTAAAAACTAGGCTAGTTACGATTGAATTGACAAAATAATATTCTCTCTAAAAATATTTTCAGAGATTGTACACTAAAGTGAATTGGTCTTGTATGGTGGAGACACGAAACTGGATTTAGAGCCTCTATAACTAGGCTATCTACATGAGATGTAGACAAATAACTGAGCTAAAATCACCCTAAAAACTAGGCTAGTTACGATTGAATTGACAAAATAATATTCTCTCTAAAAATATTTTCAGAGATTGTACACTAAAGTGAATTGGTCTTGTATGGTGGAGACACGAAACTGGATTTAGAGCCTCTATAACTAGGCTATCTACATGAGATGTAGACAAATAACTGAGCTAAAATCACCCTAAAAACTAGGCTAGTTACGATTGAATTGACAAAATAATATTCTCTCTAAAAATATTTTCAGAGATTGTACACTAAAGTGAATTGGTCTTGTATGGTGGAGACACGAAACGGGATTTAGAGCCTCTATAACTAGGCTATCTACATGAGATGTAGACAAATAACTGAGCTAAAATCACCCTAAAAACTAGGCTAGTTACGATTGAATTGACAAAATAATATTCTCTCTAAAAATATTTTCAGAGATTGTACACTAAAGTGAATTGGTCTTGTATGGTGGAGACACGAAACTGGATTTAGAGCCTCTATAACTAGGCTATCTACATGAGATGTAGACAAATAATAGAGCTAAAATCACCCTAAAAACTAGGCTAGTTACGATTGAATTGACAAAATAATATTCTCTCTAAAAATATTTTCAGAGATTGTACACTAAAGTGAATTGGTCTTGTATGGTGGAGACACGAAACTGGGTTTAGAGCCTCTATAACTAGGCTATCTACATGAGATGTAGACAAATAATAGAGCTAAAATCACCCTAAAAACTAGGCTAGTTACGATTGAATTGACAAAATAATATTCTCTCTAAAAATATTTTCAGAGATTGTACACTAAAGTGAATTGGTCTTGTATGGTGGAGACACGAAACGGGATTTAGAGCCTCTATAACTAGGCTATCTACATGAGATGTAGACATATAACTGAGCTAAAATCACCCTAAAAACTAGGCTAGTTACGATTGAATTGACAAAATAATATTCTCTCTAAAAATATTTTCAGAGATTGTACACTAAAGTGAATTGGTCTTGTATGGTGGAGACACGAAACTGGATTTAGAGCCTCTATAACTAGGCTATCTACATGAGATGTAGATGAGCTAAAATCACCCTAAAAACTAGGCTAGTTACGATTGAATTGACAAAATAATATTCTCTCTAAAAATATTTTCAGAGATTGTACACTAAAGTGAATTGGTCTTGTATGGTGGAGACACGAAACTGGATTTAGAGCCTCTATAACTAGGCTATCTACATGAGATGTAGACAAATAACTGAGCTAAAATCACCCTAAAAACTAGGCTAGTTACGATTGAATTGACAAAATAATATTCTCTCTAAAAATATTTTCAGAGATTGTACACTAAAGTGAATTGGTCTTGTATGGTGGAGACACGAAACTGGATTTAGAGCCTCTATAACTAGGCTATCTACATGAGATGTAGACAAATAACTGAGCTAAAATCACCCTAAAAACTAGGCTAGTTACGATTGAATTGACAAAATAATATTCTCTCTAAAAATATTTTCAGAGATTGTACACTAAAGTGAATTGGTCTTGTATGGTGGAGACACGAAACTGGATTTAGAGCCTCTATAACTAGGCTATCTACATGAGATGTAGACAATAATAGAGCTAAAATCACCCTAAAAACTAGGCTAGTTACGATTGAATTGACAAAATAATATTCTCTCTAAAAATATTTTCAGAGATTGTACACTAAAGTGAATTGGTCTTGTATGGTGGAGACACGAAACTGGATTTAGAGCCTCTATAACTAGGCTATCTACATGAGATGTAGACAAATAATAGAGCTAAAATCACCCTAAAAACTAGGCTAGTTACGATTGAATTGACAAAATAATATTCTCTCTAAAAATATTTTCAGAGATTGTACACTAAAGTGAATTGGTCTTGTATGGTGGAGACACGAAACGGGGTTTAGAGCCTCTATAACTAGGCTATCTACATGAGATGTAGACAAATAACTGAGCTAAAATCACCCTAAAAACTAGGCTAGTTACGATTGAATTGACAAAATAATATTCTCTCTAAAAATATTTTCAGAGATTGTACACTAAAGTGAATTGGTCTTGTATGGTGGAGACACGAAACTGGATTTAGAGCCTCTATAACTAGGCTATCTACATGAGATGTAGACAAATAATAGAGCTAAAATCACCCTAAAAACTAGGCTAGTTACGATTGAATTGACAAAATAATATTCTCTCTAAAAATATTTTCAGAGATTGTACACTAAAGTGAATTGGTCTTGTATGGTGGAGACACGAAACGGGGTTTAGAGCCTCTATAACTAGGCTATCTACATGAGATGTAGACAAATAACTGAGCTAAAATCACCCTAAAAACTAGGCTAGTTACGATTGAATTGACAAAATAATATTCTCTCTAAAAATATTTTCAGAGATTGTACACTAAAGTGAATTGGTCTTGTATGGTGGAGACACGAAACTGGTTTAAGAGCCTCTATAACTAGGCTATCTACATGAGATGTAGACATATAACTGAGCTAAAATCACCCTAAAAACTAGGCTAGTTACGATTGAATTGACAAAATAATATTCTCTCTAAAAATATTTTCAGAGATTGTACACTAAAGTGAATTGGTCTTGTATGGTGGAGACACGAAACTGGGTTTAGAGCCTCTATAACTAGGCTATCTACATGAGATGTAGACATATAATAGAGCTAAAATCACCCTAAAAACTAGGCTAGTTACGATTGAATTGACAAAATAATATTCTCTCTAAAAATATTTTCAGAGATTGTACACTAAAGTGAATTGGTCTTGTATGGTGGAGACACGAAACTGGATTTAGAGCCTCTATAACTAGGCTATCTACATGAGATGTAGACAAATAACTGAGCTAAAATCACCCTAAAAACTAGGCTAGTTACGATTGAATTGACAAAATAATATTCTCTAAAAATATTTTCAGAGATTGTACACTAAAGTGAATTGGTCTTGTATGGTGGAGACACGAAACTGGATTTAGAGCCTCTATAACTAGGCTATCTACATGAGATGTAGACATATAACTGAGCTAAAATCACCCTAAAAACTAGGCTAGTTACGATTGAATTGACAAAATAATATTCTCTCTAAAAATATTTTCAGAGATTGTACACTAAAGTGAATTGGTCTTGTATGGTGGAGACACGAAACTGGATTTAGAGCCTCTATAACTAGGCTATCTACATGAGATGTAGACAAATAATAGAGCTAAAATCACCCTAAAAACTAGGCTAGTTACGATTGAATTGACAAAATAATATTCTCTCTAAAAATATTTTCAGAGATTGTACACTAAAGTGAATTGGTCTTGTATGGTGGAGACACGAAACGGGGTTTAGAGCCTCTATAACTAGGCTATCTACATGAGATGTAGACAAATAATAGAGCTAAAATCACCCTAAAAACTAGGCTAGTTACGATTGAATTGACAAAATAATATTCTCTCTAAAAATATTTTCAGAGATTGTACACTAAAGTGAATTGGTCTTGTATGGTGGAGACACGAAACGGGGTTTAGAGACTCTATAACTAGGCTATCTACACGAGATGTAGACATAACTGAGCTAAAATCACCCTAAAAACTAGGCTAGTTACGATTGAATTGACAAAATAATATTCTCTCTAAAAATATTTTCAGAGATTGTACACTAAAGTGAATTGGTCTTGTATGGTGGAGACACGAAACTGCATTTAGAGCCTCTATAACT